>JAOTOL010001577.1:512500-700000 GCA_034440575.1 Imbricaverruca yamaguchii
CGTAGATGTGCAATGTATACGATTGGTTACTTACGTTTGGGTACGTACATCTGTCATTCGTCCATCTGGTTTACCTATATCTGTATAGTTTCCCGGCTTAGTCAACATTAACGGCATTCTGTTAGCCTACAGCGAATGAATCATGGCTGATTTCGAACGAACTGTGACGCATCGGGTTCGAATGTGGTCAGCGTCTGGATATTTCCGCCTCGGGACCACAAACTGGCCGGAGAGAATGCTAACGTCATAGCCTGGAGCAGCTGGATCCAAGGCGAACGAACACATTTAAGCCTGTAATCCGTTTGAGTGTGTATTGATTAAAAAAGAACAAAGTGAAAGACCGGCATACATTCCAACATCGGTAAACAAAATGATGGTGGTCCTAACAGGGCTTTCTGACTGGATTTTCGGTCCTTACATTAGCCACCTCTAACGCGTCACTGTCAACGCATTCATTCAGCACGATGATTTGTTAAATTGTTTATATTTGCTTGTTGACTTCATATCGATCATTAGCCTGTGATGGCCTACACCACAAAATGCTACGGAATGCGGGGAATGTATTCAGAAATGCAGAATAAAAATCAGGTGTACCATCTGACGTGTTGCCCCCCCCCCCCCTAGGACTGATCAGATGTCTCAGAAAACATTCGAACGTCAATGCGTGGCACTGATACTTATTATTTGATGACATCTATGAACCATATCTCGTTACTTATGAAGTAAAAGGTGCTGTAATAAATCTTGCAAAACTTCGGAGCTTCAATATATATGTTTGACAATTTTTACAAATTATTCGCGAGTATGTTATCAACCATTTGTCAACTACAATATCACTTAGCTACGACTTTTGTGATTATTATGGGCGTTTGAGAAACCTAGGAAACTGGAGAACCTACATATACCACCTTCAGAAATGCATTCGGTTAACGCCAGGTGATCCCGAGTTAACGCCAAGTTAACGCCAAGTGATACATGACTTGGGGCACGTGACATCTCAGGTCGCGTGGGATAAAACGTCTGGTGCGACGCGTGTCTGAGCATGAAGTCGAACGGATTGGAAGGATGGTCCTTTCAAAGTGGCTCCATTGAGAGGGAGGGGTAAAAGCCACCTCCCTCCTTGGGTGGTGAACCTTCGCACTCGGAACGAAATTCGCCATTCCCCCGTTCGGAGATGCTGAGATGGTACCCGTCTCGATTGTGCACAAATCGAAGCAGTCTCATAAAAACGAGACGTGTCGCTCGTCACAAGGTGAACCCAGCCTCATCTAGTTGTCGGCTGTTTGGGTCAGTCATTGGCATCTATGGCAAGTAGAAGGTAAAAATGTTCCGAAAATCGGCAATTTCAACCAGTCCTTGCACCTCTCTGCATGAGGTCGAGCATCTGCTCCGCATATTAGCCTTGGACCATGCTGGCCTGGAATAGAATGTAGCGGTTGCCTCGTGTTGACGTGTTGGAACTGTTGTGTCACCCAGACCTGATATAATACCACCTGTTACTTTTCACTGGGGTGCCTGATTTTCGTAGTTTGACATCTCATGATGGCTCAAAATGGCCCATAATTGGGGTCGTTTATTACATGCGTAACCTGTTTTCTGAACGCCCACGTACTGAAGTTTCTGCTGGTAGCGTGACCCATTCGGTGACCTCTTCGAGAAGTGATGCCCAATAAAGCAGTCTAACAGGTAGACAGCGGATAGCTAGCCTGAATGGGTAAGCCAGTTTTGCAGTTTCCCACCAACTTGAATCATCTCATTGCGATCCATAAATGGACAGAGGCGTGTGATGTGATTCCCCTTGCAAATCTCAAACGCCTTTCTGAAGCACGACTGCCTATTGTCTGAGCGGTTAAGTTCAGCGGTCGTTGGCGGTGACGTATGTCTCTCCGCGTAGGGTTGCCGAATGTAGCGGTCTCATGATGCATCAGTCCGCATTATTGTCGCAGCACTCTGCCGCCTGGATGATCTGATCATTCCAGTCAACCCAGGCCATCCGCTTAGGGGGGTCCGCAGCGAGGCCTCCCCCCCGTTCCTGTGCGTGCGGCGGGCAGCACGCACAATTATACTGTTGCGTCTGTTCGATGGTGCACCCAAACCAAACTCAATGCGCCGGGGTGCCCAACTTGGTGAGTCAACGATCCGCAAGCACAAACTATATACACAAAGCATGCGTGTCACCCCGGTATGTGTACTTGGAGACGCCTTGGAAATCAACCTCCGAGCTGTCCGAGCTGTCACGATAGAGCTTGTGTGGATCCCCACCCAGCATTTGATGAAAAAACATGAGGAAAAATTTTCTGTTTTTCTTTTTAAAACGTATCTTTTCAGTTTTTCTGTTCTTTTTCCCCTTTTTGTTGATTTTCTGTTTTCTTTTTTTAACATATCTTTTCATTCATTTTTTTCTTCTTTTTTTTCTCATAGTTCGTGGATCGTGATAGAGAGAAAGTGGAAGAGGTGCTCGTGTAATGTTGGATGGTCATCGTCGAGCAGTTTCGTGATGTTTAGTGGGATGTTCTTCATGTTGCAGTAATTTGTGATGGGTTGTCTTTCTGTGTTGTATTTGGTGCAGTGTATGAGTATGTGTTTAATTGTGAGTGTTCGTTGACATGCTGTGCATTGTGGTCCTGCGAGTTGTAAGTTGTAAGAGGTAGGAGTACGTGAGTGCAGTGTGTCCAATACGTAAGCGTGTTAGTGTGCGTTCTTTTTGTGTAGTGTTTTGGTTGATGGTGTGCCAGAGTTCGTGTTTTGGGTGTATTTCGTGTAGTTGCGTGATTATTGTGTCCCATGTTTGTTGAATGTCTTTGTTGATTGCCTGGTGTATTGTGGGGTAGTAGTCTGATTGTGAAAGTGGGCAGGGTGTGGTTTGTTGTAGTGTTGTGACTATGTTGGCTTCGGTGTCTGCGTATTCGTTGCTGTGTATGTTTGTGTGACTTGGGATCCAGAGTAGTGTTGATCGTTGTGGTAGAGTGAGTTGTTTGTGAATGTGTAGTATTTTGGGTATGAGGGGGTGTTTGTATTTGGTGTGGGCTGTTATGCTCTGTAGTGCTGATTTTGCGTTTGTGGCTATGATGTTATGTTTAATTTTCGTGTTGTAGATGGTGCAGTATGCCGAGAAGATTGTGGATAATTATGCTGTGTATGTGGATGCTGTGTCATGCAGACGGGCACGAAGGATGACCCGCGGCAGTGCTGCCTTGGGGTACAGCACCGCCGCTGTGCCTGTCTGCTGTGTTTGTGATTTTGACCCGGCCGTGTAGACGGACCATTTGTGATCAACAATGAGGAGCCCTTTGTGTATAGTGTTTAGCGTTCGTTCGTAGTTCGTTGACAGTCGTAGTTGTTCATGGTCGTTTGAGGTTCGAGAACTACATCTTACTGTGCAGGCGTTCCGGAAGAAACTGCTGCGCGATGTATAGTGACGACACCTTGTGTGGATTGACGTCCGCATTCATCGCCCAGCACTCCCACCCAGCTAGCCCTCAGGGCGCTCCTGATGCAACAGTCACTCCCAGTTGCAAGTAACTCCCAGTTGCAACAGCTCGCCAAGATTCTGCATGATGTAGAGCTATGGTAGCTTCTGGTGTTACTGTTAGCACCAATAAGAAACTCGCGAAAACAGTCTGGTTGACAATTTGAACATTAACTGATTGGGTGATGGCTGCCGGCAGTCGCGCCTTTCCAAATCCAGGCAAGCTAGTGCTGATCGCCTGAAATGCACACAAAAATACATGCGCCCTTGAAGAAGTGCGCGGCTCATTGGATTCCTATGATTAAATAAGTACATTCGTATACATTTGTTGGACATGTTTGTATAATAAATAATATATACGTATAAAAAGCACTTCGCTCGGGGAAGTATTTGAGAACAAGTCTTCCAGTGCTCAATAGGGACAGCTTTTCCGCTTCCTGAAATCAAGTTTTATGTTATTTATGCTTCTTATTAGCTCGTCTTTACACCTACGGCAAGATTACCGTCGCAGTGCATAACATCACACTTGCGTGTGGTATCCGACCCCGTGACATGTAATTCGTCACATCGACTGGATTTCGTGTGAGTTTCATTATATAACTGACGATGCTATGGGCGCTGCATGACCGACACAGGCGTTGCGCCCCTAAACTAAACTCCAAGCTCCCAGACCTCTTACATTCATACAACCAACCAACCAACCAACCATCGCCGTCCTTGGCTCGTCAGAATCATCTTAATTATAGTATGGCTTTGGAGATGGTCGCTGCCAAAGCATGCGTCACTTCAGAGTGTATCAGTCTAAGCCGACGATAGCCGCCAATATATGAGCTTGGTGGGAGACACGCCTAAACTGGACCAAGAACACCGGTTGGTGAGACTCATGAAAATGAATGTGAAAAGCATATGCAACAATTTTTTTTTAAAGGCTGATTCAAATAAGAACCCGAACATTGGCGACAAGCGAGCGCTTGCTACTTTCTTCATGCAACCCACGCTAGAGTCGTCTGAATGAATGATGTGTCAGAGTAATGCCACCAACTTCGTAGCTAGGTTGCTAGTTTTTGCAACCTCTGGACGTACCGGCCAACTTCCGGCAAAGTCTCATGTGCCCTCCTGACACGATGGCCCCAGCCCGGCCGGACTGGCTTCTTATGAAGCGGCAATGTGGCGTGCCCGCCCATCGTCGCGGACCAGATGACGTGGCCTGTCCAGGCCAGGCGCGACCCCGTGCGCTGGGTCGCTCGGCTCGGGGGCGTGTCCGACCTGACGTCACATTTCTCAGAAGTGACGTCAAACGGCGTGGTGGTATTGGTGTAGCGGTGTGCGCTGAAGCGTCGTTGTGACGTTCACCAGGCGCCGCCCTGTCATAGGATGGCATGTGGCGTGCCGAAGCTGGTTCACTGACGCGACGAACCGCCTCACTGGTGATCGGTAACGACGGTTGGCTCTCTCGACAGAGGTGGAGGACCCCCCCCCCTGACGAGGCAGCACCTTTCCGTGGTGGGGGATTGAGTGCCCTGAGTACCCAGCGGACCAGGCCATCGGTCCGTGGTGAGGGGCGAGACTAAGAGTGCCTCACTCGTCCTTCCACCCATACGCTCCCATTCCAATTCCAACCTCATCTCAACATCCATGTCCTTCACCTGGCCCTGCAACACTAACTCTCCATATCATGAGCAGGTAGAACAACTTCCCCGGTCCTGCCCTCCAGCTCGGGGTAGTCGCGCCACCTCGGCCCGGCCCCGGAGTTGTCGCAGTGTGCACCGACGGTGGTCGCGGCCGCGGCCACATCGCCATTCAAACGCGGCTCAACTCGACCGGCCCGGCGGCGCACACTGTGATAACTCCCCGCCTGACGTCTCATGCCTGACGCAGCCTGACAAGTTCCCGCGAGCCAACGTAGCTGTCGTTGGCTCGCGGGACCCGGTTCACGCCGTCACCGAACAAATTTTCGTCGGCCGGACAGGAAATCATGTCATATCAGGCAAAGTTGTCTGTCCGGCAACGGGAACATTTCCTGTCTGATGGCGGTGTGAACCCGGTCTCACGCCTCCTGTTGAGGTGGCTGTAGTTCCCACCACGTGTGACTGATTGTGTGCGTCACGGCTCAGCATTGCGCCCGACAAATGCTGCCTACAGCCCAATTGCCTACCCTGACTCATGTCCAGCCACGGAGAGTCCCACTGTGGTGTACGGTTCTCGCCTTGTTCGCAGTTAGCCTGCGGCTACTCCGCAGGGCCTCCTCTAACATGCTAACTATGTGGGATGCGTCTCACCTAGTGCCGTGAAATCACACCTATTGGAACAAAAATTCCACCCAGTCTAAGGAATCTTCAATGGAGAAAACAATAAAAACACATCTTAGGATTGTTCCGGTAGCGAAAGTGATCATGTCTTCGAACGATGCATTTTTATCACGAAGAAAAATAGTAACAAGTTTGCAGCACACATACTAAGATGAAAACGGCAAGGAAGCTCAAATGTAAAAAGCTTCTGGGAAGAATACAAAATATATGTTACAAAGCGAGTAATTGGATCAATCAATGGTGGTGTCGGAAAAAACATGGCCTAGACTTACCCCAGCACAGAGAAATAGGGAGCTGGGCCGCATGAAACAAGTGACGAGAGCTATATATTCACTTGCGGTCTTTCCTTTGATGTTGCTCAAATGAAGAGACGCATGACGCCTTTGTAAAAAGTGTGTGACGTGGTGGAATGTTGCTTGGTTTTCCTTCCCCATGCGACATTACCCCTTTCTCCCAGGTAAGCGCTGCAATAGCCCCCAACTGATAGGTTGTGAGGTACTCAAAGGTCGCACCGGGGTTCGGAAAAAATGCGCAGGACCTCTTAAAAATCCCGCTAAGCCACAGATATTCGCACCAAGCAACTGAAAATCGCATTGTGGGCCCCCAAAAAAGCGTTCAGTTACCATGAACAAGGATGCTGGGGGCTAAAAAAATGTGGGACCGGGGATCCCAAGAAGTTGCGTTAGGGTCCCTGGAAATCACGCTTTGGGCTCCAAAAGGTCTGGTCGGCGCCCCCGAAGTAGTACTCATAACCCAAGAAGTCTTACCGGGACCCCTGGAAATCGCGTTGGGTGTCGAGTAGAGGCCGCCAAAACTCGCGTCGCAGCTCTTCAGAATCACACTGGTGGTCCAAAAGGTCGCGTCGGGGCCCCAAAAGCCGCAGCTACCTGCAAAAGGTCAATCATCTCACAGAATACCACTCTGGGGCCTCACAAATCGCGTCAGTGTCCACCAAAAACGTCGGGCCTCAAAAAAGAGACGTGCCGAGCCACCGAATACAAATCGCACCGGGAGCCCAAAGAATCGCACCGGGGCCCAACATTATCGCACATGGGGCTTCAAGAAATATATCTACTCACAAAATCACACCGCGACTCGATCGAATCGATCCGAGCACTGGAACATTAAGAACAGGTCCCGAAAGAAAATGCTCTGAAGGGTCTTTCTACTCTGAAGGATGCCATCGGTTGAGAAAACACTCAGTGAACAGCCACAGTGGCGCACCAAGGGGAAAATGCCCCACCCCCTCCATTCTTAGAGGTAGGGTTCCCAAGAAGAAACTTACGGAGATCCCCAAAAATCGCACTGGGACCCAAAAATATTCGCATTCGGGCCCGCGAAGTTTCCTTAGAGAGCTCAGCATAAATGAAGCGGGTCCCAGAAAACGCCTGCGTCGGAAAATTCGCACCGGGGCCCGCCAAAAGCGCGCTGGGACGGCAGCCAAGTGCAACGTGTCCCGCGAACTTCTGGTGACTCCCCCGCCCCCATGATATCGCGCTCGAGACCCAAAAGTTACGTCGGCAGTCCCAAATATTTGTGTCGGGATATCACGTTCTCCCTTCAGGACCCTACAGAATTTGTGTCTAGGGCCTCAAATAAGCACAGCGTGGCCCAGAAAATAAAAGCACACCATGGCCATGAGGTCGCACGATGACTTCAAAAGCAGGCTGGGGCTCGCAAGAAGCGACATATGTCGCTGCTGTGCCCTTTGTTCATTTTTAGGATCATATGATCATAAAATAAACACTAAATAAACGCATCAGGGTATTCAAAAACACGCCGGTAACTTGACAATATGCATCGATGCAAAAAACAGCAAACACTAACAAGTGCATGGGTCTAAAAAATGTGCCGTACCCCAAACGAAAATTGGCTGGAGCCCTAAAACACATATATAAACGAAGACATATCGAATTGCAAAGAAAAACACCGTGCCAGGGACTCTGTTCGGTGGCCAATCTGGGAGCATATATGACCAGAGATGAAGTGTATCAAAAGTCAGCGGAAATCCGGATGTCTTAACCGCCAGAAAATGTGGTAAGAAGAGAACTAATCATCAAATTAAATATATAGATTTTTACAGCTAACCCCATACGAAGCATTCCATCACGTGAAATATAGCACAATACTGTCATGTGGTAGCAATTAGCAAAACATGAGAGGCCTAATAGAAATCGAGGAATCGCATGAATTGTGGCGAATGTGCCGAATGTGCAAGGCGGGTGTACACGTGCGCGAACGTTGGCGTGGTGGTGACCGGGCGTTATGAATTGGAATACCTAAACCTGGAAAGGTTCACATTTTTAAGGTACAGATGTATTTGTACATGGGTGTATTTTCAGCAGTTCCAGATGACATCAAATGATACCAAAATAACATCCTCCAAGGAAGATTGGTGAGTTAGGGCTTAAATCCGGAGACTCAGAAACGATCGTGATAGGTTGGCTCCCCTCCACAGGAAAATTAATAGGCCACTAATTGCTTTATTTCAAAATAATACGACCCTTTGTGGCTACACTTATGGTTGTGCGGCTACACTTCTCGCATCCGCGTAAGAAATTACATGGATTCAGCCGCTAGTCGAGTGGTCATGTCTTCATGCCTCGATGCGAGGCGATTGTTTGGCTGGTGTCAGGTTGATGGCTCGATGGAAGGTGGGAATGTGTCGCATGAACGGTTGTGTGCGGCACAAGCTGAGTGGAATAGGCCCGAGACGAACAGGCAAGTAGGACCTTAACATGGCGACGTCTATGCCAATTGGGCAGTTGCCCATTTATTAATGTGATTATGCCTGCATGAAAGATGTTTTTTAACAATGGAACTTCGGAAGAATGAGTGCAATTCCCAAATTTGAATGCACTGTGCAAAATTATCGAATTGGGTTTCACGCACTTCAGAAATTGTCACAATTCCACAAAAAGATCGACCCAAGAATGTGTACGTTCTAACGGGCTATTAAGACGGCGCAGTTTTAGTCCATCCTTGCAAACCCAAATTCTCAATCATAGTAGTTGATCAAGTTCATTGCCGCGGCGTGTGCCCTATCCTTCGGCCACAGTGTGGGAGTCCCATAGGCCACGTTTTAGCCGCTCTCGTCCAGCGCCCTACTGACGTCTTCTACTAGTATTGGCGTTTCAGGCGCGAGCTGCTGTCAGGTACGGTGATAAGTGAAATTAAATAATCGCAGAATATACTAGAAGCTCTCATGTAAATAGCAGCTTTGTACGTACGTCAAGTTGTCATTGCGTAATGAACGGCTGGATTGTCGCGTGACCGCTGCGCATTCGGTGCGTCTGTTGCATGCACACTGTACAGTATGCAGAACTGTACAGTGTGCACACTGCAGTATGGAGTACTGTACGGTGTGCACACTGCAGTATGGAGTACTGTACGGTGTGCACACTGCATAATGGAGTACTGTACGGTGTGCACACTGCAGTATGGTGTACTGTACGGTGTGCACACTGCAGTATGGAGTACTGTACGGTGTGCACCGTGTCTCGTGCGTCCCTCGTTAAACAGCTGGGACCCGTGCCCCAGCCCGTGTTTGGCTAGAGCGCCGGCGACCAGGTATGTGGTACTTTGCAGCTTTCTGGAGACTCAATCTGTGACAAGTTCCCACTCGATGTCTCCTCCCTACGAGAAGATGGAGTACCTGGTGTCGGGTGCATGTACATCCGGCTAATGTCATTGTGTTGTCTTGAGTTGTGTGTGACGGTTTCTGTGGCTGTCCGCAGCAATTCGCTCGTACCGCACCGAAGATGAGACGTTGCAGAATTGTCTTACTGAGAGCGAGTACGACACAATGTGTGCAGCTCTTTTGGCGCCGACTTGATGAAGAAACTATTCTATCCCGTGCGCGCCTGTTAACGATATTTTATCACCTTCCCAGTGCAGGAGGTTGTGACCCCCCCCCCCCCACCCCCCACCATCACTATTTGTTTTTACAAATGGAGGATGTAAGCGATATGAAGCAAAATGAAATGTGTTGCTCGTAGCGACATCTCTCGATTGACACCTGCTTTTCGTAATTCTGATTAATGATTGACCTCCCAGTTAAGTTAATGGTTAATGTTTTTTTTCCCCAAGTCTAGAATGCTTTAATTTATTCGTTGTCTGGGTAAAATGAAGCCCGGTATCTTAGGATAATAACCATGTGTGATGTATTACATTTACACCCAGAGGCCAAGGGTGGGCTGACGAGACTCTGACCTGGTTTCGAAAACTATTTACTGACATTACTTTCCTGTCCCTGGGAGTAAAACTGAACGCTAATGCATATCCACTTTCTAAAGTAACCCGCAACTTTATTAAAAGGCCGAAAAGGTGCGTGATCATCCTAGGCCATCGGCACCCAATTAGTTCGCGAAGACGAGTGACCCTTGCGAGGACGTTATTCTTGGCGTCTCATGCCATAAAATGCCAACCTTGCAATTGGGGTCTTATGCGGCGATATACTGGGAAAGTCAGCGATTTCGGTGAAATAAAAAGGACACGATATGTTCCATACTATGACGTCACATCTTCGTGACCTGAAGTGACTTTAAAATAAAATGGGTTTTCAGAGGTACCGAAGTGATTTTTTTACTAGCCACGCAAAACTGAACGAGTTTGAGCGATTCCTTGGGAAAACCTTAGTGATGTATGAACCCTCGTGCACTTAAGAAAATTATTGGACACGTCCACTTGCCCCGTTTTCACATTTCACTTCGTTTTAATTGCCTAAGGTTTATTGGAGTTGATGAGGGAACCCTCGTTCCTTCATCAATTCCAACGTGTTGAGTTGTCGAGGAAATTAGCGTTCATGCATGCCATACGTGTTTTGCCATTCATGATTATGTTGTGGAGGTTCATTTGCGCATGCTGTTAACGCAAATCCGAAAATGTTTTTTTTCCAATGCACTGACGGTTGCGTATTTCAACGTGAAATATTTTAACTACTATCATGCCATGTTCCGAACATGTAAAAATCACATTTCTTTGAACTTTCGCAGTCGCATTTGTATTACTTGTCACTAATGTTGAAGACATAGCGCCTGTTTTGTTTCGTAATTAGGCCAGAATGGTCATGATGTGACACAAAACCGTTACGTCGATTACGTTCAGTCAGTCGTGTCCGAACCATGAAGGTCATCACATTGTCCGAGGAGGAGGAAGAATGGATGCGATTGCTGCCCACGCGATATCAACAACGCATGTCACCCAACACAGGACACTGTCCTTCGGCTCGGAAGAGGGTGTCGCTCGTGGCGACTGCACGTGCGAGCTGAGAAGGGCGCCACAGATGCATGATGCCGGGACAGTGGCACTCATGTGCTGCCGACAGTAGCATTATGTACTGTCCTCGGGATACGGCTTACCAGCACCATTAATTGACCGGACTGACCTCATACGACCCCTCGACACGGACTCACCACCCCGGGCTGACCTCACACGACCCCTCGACACGGACTCACCGCCCCGGGCTGACCTCATACGACCCCCGACCCGGACTAACGGTCCCGGGCTGACCTCACACGACCCCTCGACACGGACTCACCGCCCCGGGCTGACCTCACACGACCCCCCACCCGGACTAACGGTCCCGGGCTGACCTCACATGACCCCTCGACACGGACTCACCGCCCCGGGCTGAGCTGACACCGCCGTCGTCCTTGATCCGGTGCCTGTTTACAGAGGCGGCCGACGGTGCGTTGATGACCAGCGCGCGGCTGTTTTGTCTCGATACGAGTGCGCGGCCGGAACGGCACCGGCGTACATCGGACCTTACGAGCCTTAAAGTCTCTATTCGGGCCGGACAAACGCTCTCTTAATGCCCTGCCACATCCCATTACATGAGTTTAAGCGGCCGTGCGACTGGCCGATACTGAAAAACGTCAATTGTGCACGCCTGGCCGGTCGAAATTGCCAGCTGTGCGGACGTGCCGCGTACATGGGCGGCCGTTTTTGTCGTGCTTGTTTTCTACCTTATCCGTTGACTGCTGTTGCTGAGTGCGGCCAAGTCATTGGCTGTTTTTCCTTTCGCCGGGCCTCAAATTTGACCTAGAAGTAAGATCGCCTTTCTGAAATGATTTAAATGGTTTGGCAATCCTGTGAAGTCATCCAGCAGTTGCACTCTCCCTGATGTCTGTTATATTTTGCTTAAGCGTGTGTGCAAAGTCCTGGCTCCATTGCCCGTCTTTTCCGGTGGCGATGAAGCACACCGTAGATAGCGCAGAGCATCGAATCCGCCCACCCGAAGACTATTGTACATTATTTGTGATCGTTCTTTTATTGTAGCTACTTTGAGGAGTATTTTCGTAGGAAGCTTCTGGAAACTGGTTGTCATGAAGTTTGAATTTGTGTATTAGCCTGGCATTGAAGCAAAACTTTACAGTGTGGCGAAACACCAAAAGAACATTATATTGCTAATCGTAAAATAATTAGTCGTATCTTACTGTATCTTAGTAATTTATATTTGGTTTATTGGCTTATCTCAAGCGTGAAGTGTTGAAATTGCCATGTTAACTAGTACCTTAGCGAGCGGCGCTAGCCAAAGTCGCCTATTTAAATAAATACGCATCCAAAGTACTCGTTTTCTTATCCACCCCAGCTTCTTCCACTGCCAAGTGTGAATATCAAGGTAAACAAGTTTGTGGTAGCGAAATGCAGAATCCGGTAGACTTCAGCCTATTTCTCTGATGGCCGCCAGCCACAGCTCATGGAAGAACAGCATGTAATTAACCTCGAGCACACCCAAGTAACGACGGGCACACCCATGTAACGACAGGCACATCCAACTAATGACTGGCACACCTAGGTGACGACGGGCACACCCAGGTAATCATAGGCACGCCTAGGTAATCGCAGGTACACTCATGTGGCCGTGGACTCACCCAGACAACGCCTGGGCACCAGATGACCCTGTAGTCGGCGCGCCTTTAAATCCAAATAACCAATGGACCGGGTAACGCCGGACACACCCAGGTAATCACAGGTACACCCAGGTAGTCACAAGCATATTCAGGGAACCGCGGTTATACCCAGGTAACGACGGGAACACCCAGGTAATCATAGGCACACCCATGTAATCACATGCACACCCAGGTAATCACAGGTGCACTCAGGTAACCGCGATTATACCAAAGTAACGACGGGAGCACAGGTAATCACAGGCACACTCAGGTTATGGCGAGCACATCCAGGTAACGACAGCACACCCAGGTAATGACGGGCATGCCCACACAATGACTGACATATTCAGGTAGCGACCGGCACACCCAGGGCCTTTTTAGCGGGTCTAGAGAGACGTTTCCAGATGTCGATCTAGTTTTGAATATTTGTTGTGATATAGAAGTTGGATCGCGATGATTTGTATTCCAACAAATCCGTTGAGAGGATAAACCGGGCGAGAGTTGCATGGGTCAGGCGCAAACGTTTTGATGAATACAGGAGCTGGAGATGCCGTTGAAGACGCTTGGGTCGACTGCAACTGGCAGGCAAGATTGGCCGTACGCAGCGGACGGAAGGCGGTACGGCGGCCCCTGACCACCGCTCAGCTACCGGCCGTGGCGAGTCGAATCAGAGTATATCAAATAACGGGAACACCCATGTTTGGTAGGTTTTCAGATATATTATCTCCTTCCCTTGGTTACGCCATACGCCAGAATATGGGATATTCTACTAGAAAATCCCATGTCATGTCATACATGTCTGGGTGATTTAACAATAAACCTATAGTAAAATATTATAAATCTATAATTTCCCTGGCAATTGACAATTTCGCCGCAGATGCGACAACCGCAGATGTTCATAAGAGTGCGAATTTATTGGTTTGAATTCTTTTTCTATATTTTAGGAGACAACTAATGTAGAAATATCTGTTTGATCAGTGAAAAAAATTATTTGCGAAATAGGGTTCAATATACCACGTTCTGAACACTGAATCAACATCCCTTCCAAGGAAGTATTGACATCGTGCTTCATGATGAGTCTTTATGTCTTCATGTCTAATTTCTAACAGTATCTTATTGACGAGTGATTATTTCGCTATTGCAGATCATGCTACATAAAGATATCTGAACACAATTCTAGGTAGAATGTACCCTATCTGTCTGTCATATACTGTCAGTTGGTAAGCGTAGGCTTTCGTCTTCATCATTAAAATAGCTAATCCTTTCGCATGGAATTAAAAGTCTAAATTATTATGGGACAGAGCCAACACTGAGGGGGCACTTGCCCCTCAAAAATATATAAAAGAACATCCCTGGTCTAGATCCATGTGAATGGAAAATGGAAAACAGTCCTGACAACCAGCTGCAGGTTCCGTATCTCCAAATGGGTGATAGGGCGTGACATTCCAACCAGTACAGGTACCTCCCCCGGTAGCTGAATTATGTTGGTGCCTTTTCCTGGCCGGAGGGTGGATACCACCTTCCCATGGGAGGCACATGCCCCCAGTGGCCCCACCTTTTTTACGCACCTGCACCGAGTGGGGAGGAATTATGCTGCAACAGTTATCTCTTACTTGCTCCTACCCCTCCTTCCCAGCCTTGATCCTCTGTTGGCCTGTCTCATCATACTGCTACTACCCGTGGGACCGCGTGACTCCTGCGGTGCTCGACGTGAATGCAATCAGCGTGGGTTCAAGCAAAAATTCCTAGTGTTAGGGTAAAATGATCTGTCCCATTTTGATGGTATTTAAGATCGTAATTGTTGTGTGGAAAACACGGAAGTTTGGCTGGAGCGCCTATGGGACAGCAGTTGTCCAGCCCATGTGACGTCGTCGGTTTCCAATTGATATTTGAGGGACCCGACTTGAACCCCTCCCCCCCCTCCTCCCCACCACCCCCGAGTCGAATGGCCAGTCTGCGCAGTGGCGGTCGGCGGTCGCGCCCGCTCCGTGTCTGTGACGTCACGAGACGGTAGCGCGGGGGCGCCGTGTCGGCGCGTGACGGCCGGCTGTGCCGAATTACCTGGCAGATGGTGCCGAGCTGACGACGCCGCGCTCCCCATTGCGTCACCTAAATCGGTGGCGTGGCGTGGTGTGGTGGTGGCTGACGCGCCGACGACCGGCCGCGCGGCGCCAGCTGGGGCCGACACGCCTCTGGCTCGCTGCGACACCGAGCTGGTGCGCAGACGGCGTCACAGTCACTTGCGGGGTGCTCCTTTTTACACCGTTTACTTGAGTCTTGTGACTGCGGGGGCGTGTCCTTGCCTCGTCAAGATGGAGTTCCTGTCTGCAACAGGGGACTCAATCTTCAACCGATGGTTTGAATGTTGTCTTCAGCCTAGGAGAATGTGCACTTATATTTCAAAATTGTTGATAAATGTACGAAGTATGTGAGTTCGTGTTGTGTATTATGTCTAACAATCGTTAACGGGACAGCCCCAATTAGAGGCAAATTTCCCCAACAAAATATGCATAACATACATTCATTGTTGGTACATTTTACGAACGTAGTTGCATGCGCACAGGTACGAACTTCCATACGCTCAAACATACATGAAGATGTAAGTACAAAGGCATGCTAATTATGCTGCACCCTTACAGCCTCGAATGAGGCTGTAAGGGTGCAGCATGAGTGTGGTGACCAACGGCAATAGGTTGGGTGTTTTGAAATGTGTCGGTACCAGCATATGACGCTATAACATTTGCTATTCGTGGGATTCCACTGGACAACCTATTTGAACAGTGTGTGCAAGGGCGTATGGTATAGTAAGAATCGAAACCCGACAGCTTGCGCGAGCAGGAGTAGAAAACCAAAAATGTTGTAATCATGTGGTGAAGAATATGTCGACAACAAGCATAGTATATATCCTTCGTCATTCCATTTCAGATGCAGTAGGCCAGGACATAATAGAGGGTGATTGATGATGATTTAGAGCAGTGTGTGTGTGATGATTCGGTGACGGCAACGTGAGTTTAGTCGCATAAAAATACTGTGGTCAATAAACAAACACCCTCTCAACCCTATGCATGTGCACGGCAGCCGCTGCATCGACTCAATATCACGCTGCGGTATTCTAGTCTTTACCGCACATGTGCGTAGTCTCTCTCTCTCTCTCTCTCTCTCTCTCTCTCTCTCTCTCTCTCTCTCTCTCTCTCTCTCTCTCTCTCTCTCTCTCTCTCTCTCTCTCTCTCTCTCTCTCTCTCTCTCTCTCTCTCTCTCTCTCTCTCTCTCTCTCTCTCTCTCTCTCTCTCTCTCTCTCTCTCTCTCTCTCTCTCTCTCTCTCTCTCTCTCTCTCTCTCTGTCTCTGTCTCTGTCTCTGTCTCTGTCTCTGTCTCTCTGTCTCTGTCTCTGTCTCTGTCTCTGTCTCTGTCTCTGTCTCTGTCTCTGTCTCTGTCTCTGTCTCTGTCTCTGTCTCTGTCTCTGTCTCTGTCTCTGTCTCTGTCTCTGTCTCTGTCTCTGTCTCTGTCTCTGTCTCTGTCTCTGTCTCTGTCTCTGTCTCTGTCTCTGTCTCTGTCTCTGTCTCTGTCTCTGTCTCTGTCTCTGTCTCTGTCTCTGTCTCTGTCTCTGTCTCTGTCTCTGTCTCTGTCTCTGTCTCTGTCTCTGTCTCTGTCTCTGTCTCTGTCTCTGTCTCTGTCTCTGTCTCTGTCTCTGTCTCTGTCTCTGTCTCTGTCTCTGTCTCTGTCTCTGTCTCTGTCTCTGTCTCTGTCTCTGTCTCTGTCTCTGTCTCTGTCTCTGTCTCTGTCTCTGTCTCTGTCTCTGTCTCTGTCTCTGTCTCTGTCTCTGTCTCTGTCTCTCTCTCTCTCTCTCTCTCTCTCTCTCTCTCTCTCTCTCTCTCTCTCTCTCTCTCTCTCTCTCTCGTTTTTCGTGGCTTGGCTTGTCATTGTTATGTCAATCGCATGACAGTCATTTGCATTTATGACAACATTTTAGTTGACCAAGTTTGGTTCCATTAGCCTGTCATTAACTTGACCTGACTTGACCTCGGCAACCTGACACGACTTTTAAATTATGTAGCATAACAATATGCATCAAGCGAGTCGCTAGTGTTGTCAAGAACACATCCCTTATGCCAATATACGGGAAGCGCGTCAGCGCCGATTTTTGTGGTCTGGCGCTGCGATTTTTTTTAACTTTAACGGCCCACAAATCGAAAAAGTTTCGGCCGATTTTCATTTGTCTTGCCTTAAGCAATGCACCTGTCATTTCTAACTAGGTACACAAACAATAGCGTAAATCGGCCCGTAAAATCTGGAGTTATCTACCAAAAACAGGAGGGTGGGCAGATTTCGTCCCCACCCTCCATGGCGCGTGTTGACGGATCAAGATATTTAATGGAACTTTCAGCGTTTGGTTATCTAGGGATGCAACAATACGTACGATAGTAATTTTTCACTTTTTCCGCTTTTGATTACTTACTAATTTTGCATATTTGCCAATTAGAGTTTCAATTGAAGATTCTGGCTGAAGTAAGAATTTTTATGACGTCAAGTTGACAGCTATCTATTTCGGGTCCGTGAATTTTGTACTCAGCTTCGCCTTTTGCCGGTGTGTTTTTGTCATCAGTACAAACATGATCCTACCGGCTCGATAGCGTACTAGGATAATACATACACTATCTGGAGTTCGGGGGGTCCGTAGTCCGATCTTATCTGTTGGCAGAACTTTCCGTGGGCCGGCTCCCCACCAGGAGTTGAAACAAGGTAGTGATCGCTGTGCCGCCGGTGAACACTGACCGAGCGACGCCTGCGGCATTGGGGCAACGGATGTGATTCGCCTCCGAATCCGACTCTAGTGAGACGAGCCAGACGAGACCGAGAGTGTGAGTGGGTACTTGTGCTTTGTGCTTTAGATAATTCGTATTGCACTTTATGTCTAATAAAGTTGTATATTCTTATTATGTTTTGCCATTTATTGTTAATTTCCACGATTGAAGTACGAGCAGTAGGTATGTAAGATAGAAGTACGAGCAGTGGGCGCCAATGTCTATCCCAAGTTATGATAATTTAGGATTCGATTGGTGATGCAAAACGGCAAATGTGTGAAGTTTGTGACCAGCACAAAACCTCGCCCAAGCGATCGCTAAAATAGCCCAAGCTTACTCTGCCTTATCATATAAATAGGTAATATTAAGCATCGAATGTTCAGTGATACAAAAAAGGCGTCGCGTTGGCGGGTAGGGTAGTACACAGCACAGCTATGGGAACAAACGTGCATTTTGGAGCCACCTCTAAAAATTGTTCAAATGGTCCAATTTCTGGCAGGGGAACTTACTATGAGGTATGTAATAGGGGCACCCTTTAGGAACAAGACATTTAAAACTTTTTGCAGTTTGGGCCTCTAATGGGTATCATTACACATATAATAGTTCAGACATTTGCCATTGATCAGCCTACTTTTTTGGTTCTCTGATTTGCCGAATATTGCTAGATTCACCATTGTTGTTATATATTCATTCAAGATTCATTGAATAAGCACGCTATTTATCAGCCCTACCCCACTGTTGTTCACAAAGATACTAAAGACAAATTGATCTACAATGGAACCTTGTGGCATTCCTTTTAGAACACCCTTCCATTCACGCTTACATCTATGTAATTCTACCCTCGGTTTCCTTTATTTGGACCATTCTCCAATCCGGCATCGGACTGTGTCCAACAGCTGCACGTGACGCTCCATCTGTGCCCGGGGACTGCAGGTGTAGCGGCGCGCCGACATTCTGTCATCTGCAGGTGCGCGAGGCGGCCGGCACGTCTTCCCAGTAGGATGTGTGCCGTTGTCAGGCGGGTATGAGGATGTCGAGTCTACAAATCCATTGATGAGATCTCAGTCGCGCCGCTGTGTCAGCTGTGACAGGGGAGCGGCGGTCGAGGTTGACATCGCAAATCGACTGAAGACGTCTCGAAACTGCATTGCGTAACATAATGAGCGCGCCAATCATGCTGTGATCGGACGGTCTGATGCACTCCCGACGAATCCACCGTTGTGCGTAAGAGAACTAGTCCAGGGCACGCCTCAGTTCTAACACCTCTCGGGTTTGCTCCATGTGCTTGGTCCACCTGCAGCACCATGCTGAAACATCGTACACGTAGTACGGAGTTGATGCGCGATTGGTGTCGCCTGAGGCACAACTGACGTCATCCGCCGGGCCGTGAAAGTCCGGTATTCTGCAATATGAAGGGTGTCCTATTGGCCCACTTCTACCGTCCCCAGGGAACGCAGAATGTCGCGCCTTGCAAGTCGCTCTTTTGATAGCGCACCACCTTGACATCTGGCATACACAGACACGTAGGCCCCGTTTCCATGACACCAGCAAATCCGTATTTCCCAAGTCATGGAAACGCCTTCGTCAGCTAACTGGATTGGATTTCCAAATCCAGCTTAGAAAGAAGATTTCCCAAGAAAATCCGGATTTCCCAGGAGTTGGAAGCATATGGTAGCATTCACTTCGCATCCTTTTCCTGCTTCCCCTGTCGTCACCGCTGGCGTCGTTTTTCGAAGGTGAAGTGTGACCGGGTTTATAATATAATATGTCACATAATATATAATATAATATATAATATAATATAATACAATATAATATAATAAATTGCCAAATAACAGCAAGCCCTCTTCGAGTCTCATCCAACGACGCAGCCCACGCCGATGTGGCATACCTTTTTGGTATTGATGGGAAATGTCGCACATGCGCCGCAACTGTCAGCAAATCCGGGATTTCCCACCAAATCCAGATTCCGAAATCCTGCATGTAATCCTGATTTCCCCGCGAATGGTCACGGACACGCTCCTTGTAATCCGGATTCGATTCATTGTGGAAATCCAATCCCAATTCAAACCTGACATGGAAACAAGGCTATAAACCCTGCGTCGCCGAGTTGGTCGACTAAGTTGGTAAGAGGAATCAGCTGATTGTCGGGTGGTGTCGAGAGCTTGGTTGGGTATCGGTTATATATGGTTGACCGTTTTCTGGCAACTGACCGCCGTTCACGTATTATCGGTCGCCTACGAGCTGTGTGATCTCTCCACAAACCGTTTTTCTTCACAAATTCGGTGTTGCACCGCATCTCGGCTGGCAGTGTTGGCGGAAGGCGCCGAATACGCCACGCCACCGGCTGCGTCGCCGACTTCCTGTCAATGGTTTGTTATATGCCGCCTTCACCAATAGTAGTTTCACTCCCGAGAGAATATCGCTAAATTCTGCTGGAGATTCTTCCAGCTCTAAGCGCCGTTCGATAGACGGTCCTACCCCACCGCGCCGATGTGAGTAAGACACGTTTTAGTGTCATGTCCCCGGCTTGCCCACGAACGGAGACGTCACTTTGGACGTTCCTCTGGCTCGCTTCGGGAATTATTAGGGGATGAGTCTGACGTCGTTCACTCGGGACAACTTTTAAATTCCTCTTAGAAGTTAAGTTATCCTTGATTTACGCCAGCTACTAACGTGCAGCTGCACACGTGGCTAGTTTTACCATAGAAAAGATGTGGCATAGTCACTTATAACCTACCGTTTGACTTTGCGTACGTTCCTCCATGTGTAAGTAACTGAGTTATGGGTGCTAAATGACCAATGCAGTCGATGCGCCTTAAAGCCCAAATAACTAACAGATCTATCCCAATATCTACCCGGCGGTACCCGGTGGACCCACGTTCGGGCAGTCACAGAGCCGCCTGCACCGCCGGCACTGGACACAGAGACCCTCGCTGACGCTGTGGCGACTGTCTCACCAGCTCACGGTGCTGCTTCGTGCGTACTTACGTTGCCTATGCTCAGGTACGTCTCGTTTATCTCCGTTTTACGCATCAGCCCACGCATGACGGCTCTGCCGATAACTATTCTGGCTAAGTCGCTTTCACTGGGTAGTCTACAGGTCACACGCATCTGCCATTACAAACGTCTCACCTGCCGCCGATGTCACGGTCGTTTCGCACACACGTAGCACGCCAGTAGTACCCAGGTGTCGATCCAGGAGGGCAACAGCCCCGCCCCAATCCAGAGTCCTTTCTTGGCCAAAATGTTGCACTAAAATGCCATTTTTCGAAATCTACGAACATTTTGTAACATAAATACTTCCTTAAGCAGACGACGAATGTTAGCTATTCACATCTGGTGACCTTTTCTCGAAATTTGAAAGACTGTTGACATTGCCCCCACCCCCAGCCATGCTTCTGGATCCACTCCTAGTGATACCCATCCCTAGTGTAATTTCTTCTGGAACCGCCACAGCGGCCCCACGCAGACGGTCTCCGCCTAAGAGTATGGTGACGCTGACACTGCCGCCAGTCTGCTGCGCGTGTGGAGCGACGATGGCAGCAGTGCTGAGCGGCCGCCGCCAGTCTGCTGCGCGTGTGGAGCGACGATGGCAGCATTGCGGAGCGGCCGCCGGCCAGTCTGCTGCGCGTGTGGAGCGACGATGGCAGCAGTGCGGAGCGGCCGCCGCCAGTCTGCTGCGCGTGTGGAGCGACGATGGCAGCAGTGCTGAGCGGCCGCCGCCAGTCTGCTGCGCGTGTGGAGCGACGATGGCAGCAGTGCGGAGCGGCCGCCGGCCAGTCTGCTGTGCGTGTGGAGCGACGATGGCAGCAGTGCTGAGCGGCCGCCGCCAGTCTGCTGCGCGTGTGGAGCGACGATGGCAGCAGTGCGGAGCGGCCGCCGGCCAGTCTGCTGCGCGTGTGGAGCGACGATGGCAGCAGTGCGGAGCGGCCGCCGGCCAGTCTGCTGCGCGTGTGGAGCGACGATGGCAGCAGTGCTGAGCGGCCGCCGCCAATCTGCTGCGCGTGTGGAGCGACGATGGCAGCAGTGCGGAGCGGCCGCCGCCAATCTGCTGCGCGTGTGGAGCGACGATGGCAGCGGTGTTGAGCGGCCGCCGCCAGTCTCGGGTCTGGCCGGTCGGCGGCAGTGAGTGCTGCGGCTGTCGCAGCTGTCGACAACACCGTGCTGGCCACAGTTCGAAATAAACGCAGCCGCTCAAGCATGGTCCGTATCCGTGCCCATATCCATGCCCATGAAGCTCAAGCCCTATCCGAACTTGCTATCGATCCAATTTGCGCCTAGCCAGACCAAATCACTACATGTAAGATATTCGTAGCCATTTCAGGACACCATGGGGAGTTTTACTTGGTCCTGTAAAATCATAAGTCTTGCCGTAAAAGGCTGGTTCAATGGTGTTTGCAGATCAGGGTTAAAATAATGTGTTTTCGTTACGTGTGAGATGTCGAAACGGGCACAAAAGGATGTCGAAATTTTCCATGTAGATAGTGTCAATTAAGATGTTTTTTATGTTTTTTTTTCAGACTCAAATTTGAGTCAATGGTGTAGGTACTTACGGCTGTACGCATGTTATTTGCTTTGAGATTCATAATTTAGGAAGAGCTATATTCGGGACATGGAGACAGTTACATATGCTATAAACTGGTACCGTACGCCACATCACATCTTAGTTAATCTCTTTACCCGAAGTTGCGTTGCGAAATATTCGTGCATCACTATTCCTTATTAGGAGCATTAACATGATACAAGCAAGACACTGCTAGAAAGGAGACCCGAAAACTTCATAAGCACGCATCATGGAGCAGGATGTCGATACTTCTTGAAGAAGGATGTCAATTGAGTGTTCAGAAAGTGGTATTTTCCACCCTATTTTACGAATAATTTAACACTGTTGCAGATCATGCCTACATAGGGGTATTTCATTCTACTTTGCCAAGAAAAAGATAATTGACTGATTTGTGCCGGAACGGTTCACATATATGTCAGGTGGATAGGTTACATAAACCTTGCCTGGTAGCATTATGTCTTGGCAATAATATAACGGCAGACATCACGTGTCCTGCAAGACTGACAACCTGGGGGGGGGGGGGCTGGATCTATTTGATTAAATTTTGGCAAAGCTCAAAATAACATCTCACCTTGGAAGGGTAACGTGGAGATTGCAACACCTACGCCAAGCCTAAACGTTTTTGTATCATCCCGATACGTATTTATTTTTCGTCGCATCCTCTGTGATTTCCACCAGAGAGCAAACATTGCGCAACTATCGGTCATCATCTCTATAGGGATAAGTTGTTACTGACGATGGGATAAGTTGATAAGATGTAAGTTCAATCAAATACATTATCCACAGGTGGAATTAGTTTACGTCATCTGAAATTTTCATATTTAACGTTTACAGTAATAATATTGCTTTCAGTCTTGATTGGCCATGGCTCATGGTGTATGTCATTTATGGAAGTGGAAAAAGTGCATTCGATAGCTGCACCTTTCCTTGATTCAGTCTATTCCGTCTGGTGATAAATGCACGTAGAAATCTTGAATATGATTATCCTGATGCAGTTTCAGAAAACACTTTAACACAGACCGGAAATTCTGTGGTTATTTTCCTTCGTTACCAGCCCACGAAACACTGATGCAGGCCGATGTTCATACAAGCTGATTGCGTTCATGCAAGCTGGATCAATTTACCCCGCATGTTTTCTGGTGTAGGCTGCAACATGTTCTGGAACATTGCGACTGCAAGTACAATGTAGCAACAAACGCTAAAGGCATTCCACCCTTGAAAAGCTTGGAGAACATAGTACTGATAACATACACCTAAAAAGGTAGCAAGTGGGCGACAAATTAGAATTTAAGAATGAAGCACAAACATAGAAATTTTACTTCCGCTCCAAAAATATCCCACATCGTCACCATTCGGCATCCGCGGGTCGGAAGGACCTGCACTCATTTTTGCCGCGACAGGAGGATGTCGGTAGCAACATGTATGCTAGTCATGGCGACCGGCTTAATACTTTTGGAGAAAATGCTCTTGTATATAATTGATTCAAGGTAGTTCATACCCTGTATCAGCTAGACCCGGTCTTCCCTACTCTGTTCATAAGATAATTGTATCTAACTAAGTCTTACCAAACCAGATATACCTGCATCTACCAAGCTGGCCGGGAGGGTGAGGGGGGGGGGGGGCTGCGGTAGCTCAGTTAGAGGAGTATTGGACTCTTGATCGCAAGATTGTGGGTTCGAATCTCGCAACTGGCGGCATTGCTTAGTCCACCTGCGACCACCGGCGTGGGAGGTTGGCGACGCTATGCCACCTGGCGGTTGATTGCTTCGTTAAAAAAAAGTTTCTACCACGCTGGGGTATCTCCCACACATTCACGGATTCTTTATCAACAGGATGGTGACTGACCAAGTATCATACAAGCGGATGTGACCACCCACCGGAACACATATATTTCTCCTCATAATAGTTTTCGAATAAATCACAAACTAATCAACTACATTAGCTGAGCCCGCAAGTGTTTTCCAGTATTTCTGACGTAATCTGACGTGATGTAGAATATAACAAATTAATAGTATATTCACTCGATTGCAGAGTTTCACTTCATTAATAGGTACTGCGTAGACAATTGGCCGTTTGTGTTGCTCCATACGCCATGAGTTGTTGGTGTCATTGTTGGTAGTAATGCGCACGATAATATGGGTCATACCGGTTACACCTAAATACCAACGAACTTGTGAAGAAGGCAGAGCTTCACAGTATCAGCAGTCACTTCAGTGCATTTGTCAGTATCCGCAACAAGCGGGGACGGCGAACAAGCCTTTCAATATTTCCGGCGCTTCACAGTACGCCAATGAATGTTACATGGACATATTCGACCCAGAAGGCCCGATACACTACCGAACGCTTGGGTCGCAGAAGGGCGTGCGGCAATTGACGGTTTTAATAAGTTAACCAATGGTGACTTTTGCAACGCTATTTCTGCAGTAATACAGAAAATAAAATGGAGCATCGTCATTATAAGATATAAATTGATGAGTTGCATGCATACGCGTTGAACCCTGTCAAAAAAGCACACATTTAACCTTATCACTATCCATTTTTATAATTCGTGGTTCGATTTTTCCAAGGGCACTCACTTTTGACATCACGATCTCCGTAGAAGTATATAGAAGAGCATAGGATGTGGCCACTGTAAATTTATTTGTCGATTGTGTATTGCACGTCAAATGATCTGCCGAAGATAATAGTACTCGGAAGTTTCCACGATGCACGCAATAATCGCGTCTGCACTCGCAATCCCAATCGAGTCTGCAACTTTGATTCTTCGTACCATGTTTTTTTCGAACAAAAAAGCCTGTTGACAATGTTGTATGCATCTTCACTTTGTGCATTGGCATGGCATCAACTCATTCCGTATTCACTTGGTATGCGGATATGTCCTGCTGGCCAACTGATCGTCGCTCCCCACGTGTGCCACAGGTTGAGGGTGGGACTGCTCAACGAGGAGATGAGGGAAGCCGACGTCGGCAATGGCGATGACGACACCTTCCACCAGGTGGTCAAGGACTTCTCGCGAATGGCGTCAGACGCTCCGGAAAAGCTCAGTCGACGCTCCGGCCATGACCCCGACCAGCCTGAGACGCCGCCCACCTAGATCGACTGCACCGCCCCTCTCACTCCTTACCACGTGCTTAGGTCGACTCGCCAATATCGCCGTGTGCCCGAGCCGAGAGAGAATGGTCCGTCGAGGCGGTCGGGTAGTTGTTTGGCGTGTACCGACAGCAGCGGCCGTGCGGGCGTGCATGTCTGCCAGCCGCTCTGGTGCAGCTGGCCGTGCACGACGGACGACGCTGAGGCTGGTGCGAGCCCGCCGCCGACACCGAACCGTGCACTTTCTCATCGCACCGCTAGTGCCCGCCGCTCAGTCGACTGCAGATCAAGCGGCCGTGGCGAAGCCCGGCACGATCTTGAAGAAGTTGGCCCAGACCATTACAGTGAGCTGGCCGGCACCCACGGCTAAGGTCAGTCAGCAAACCAGGGAGTCCAGCTCCTTATTTTGAAGCCATTTTCAGTTTAAATAGGGAAAACAACAAATTGACATCAGCGGGGTACCAAGCCAGGGGTCCGGACCCCGACACGCCTGGGATCTCCAGCCACCCTGGCACCGCCATCGTGTCCGGATCCAGACCCATGCAGGATCTCCAGCCATGCGGGCACCTTCATCGTATCTCCACTGCGCCTGCTGCGTGGTGCATGTTAGGAGGATGCTCCTGGCTAACACGAGCAGACCTAACTCACTGTTGGTGACGGCGTGGATCCCCGGGTCACACTGCCCACCCACTTGTCGTGTGCACGATTTCATTGAATTGCCCGTTGGTCAATTTCAGCGACTGTCGCTGATCTGTAGATGATGGGATTGTGGTTTTCCCGGCGTCACGGCGTGCTGTACCTTTGTCGACTGCAGTCGCGGTTGTCGGCTGCAGTCGCGGCTGTCGGCCGCAGTCGCGGCTGTCGGCCGCAGTCGCGGCTGTCGGCTGCAGTCGCGGCTGTCGGCTGCAGTCGCGGCTGTCGGCTGCAGTCGCGGCTGTCGGCTGCAGTCGCGGCTGTCGGCCGCAGTCGTGGCTAGCGGCTGCAGTCGCGGCTGTCGGCCGCAGTCGCGGCTGTCGGCCGCAGTCGTGGCTAGCGGCTGCAGTCGCGGCTGTCGGCCGCAGTCGCGGCTGTCGGCCGCAGTCGTGGCTAGCGGCTGCAGTCGCGGCTGTCGGCCGCAGTTGCGCAAGTGGATTGCTCTGTCGATGGCGCTTGAAGAGCACTCCCAGCGCCTTGGCCCGATCTGTTGTGGCTGTCAGCTCTCTTGTGCGACTTCGGCGTGCAGAGCAGTCCTATTGGACAATATAGTCAATCCCGTTGAGCGATATGGGTTAAGTTGCTGGACGTGCAGGTGCGGGGTTTTAATCGTGTAGTTTGTCTGGGAGGAGTTTCTGATGCATGTTGTTTACTTTGGCGGTGGCCGCCAGTTATTTATACGTGAACGCCGGCCAACCGTGCTCCTGTCCCCACATTTATGCACTACGTTATGCGCATGCTGTGTATGTGCTTGCTAAGCGAACACAAATAATCCAGTGTGGAATCCGTCTGAAATCTTGTAGCGTTCTGTTGTGTCACATGCGTCATGCTTGTCCACTAAGGTGGCGTCCAACAATGTGGAACTTGACAAGACCAAACGTGATCCACATCTTGGCGCGACAACTCTGGTGTAAACTGGGTGTGCTCCGAATCTCGTGAGGCGTCCAGTGTTTCTATGCGCGATTTTGCCGAGGAATACATATCCAGGGGTTCGTTCCGATCCGTGGCAACCCGACTGAACAGCTGGGCGGCTGACGTCTGTGGCCGCCCTCGTCTGGGAAGTCTGTCGTACTATGTCACCCACGTCATTGAGCATCCCGTCTTGCACGCGAAGCGTTTGTGACATGCGACATGTGACATGTCGTGGAAGAGCTAACATTTGTGAGATCGTTTGCATTTTCCATTTACAAAAATGGACATTGCGCACCCGCCGAACTGAGATATCCATATGTGGTATGTGCATCATGTGTGTAATCAAGATTTAATATATGCATTTGGAGGTCATGGACAGGCCAATGTATGCCTTCCTTCGGGTTGTCACGTTGACAAGAGCGCTTAATTCACTTTTGCGTTGGTCAGTAGCACTCAGGGACAGCCGCGACTGCCGATCTAACCCATACTTCTGCCACCGAAGTGCTGCGCCTGAGAAATGAGCCCCGACGAGATAAGCTTGTCCACGCTGACGGGATGCCCCGATCCACCGACTGTTACTGCGAATCGTTAGAACCCCCACTGGGGAGGCATTGTAGTGTGCAAAATGGAAGTAACACACCTAGCATGACAAGCCGTGGTCTATTGCGGGGACTTGTCCATTTATTCCTGCTCTCCTGTTTCTCATGCCTTCTTCTCCCTTTACGTAAACCGGACCGATGCTTGATGACAAAATCAGCTCCATGTGTCTCCCAGATTCTCTACATGAGTGTCTTGGCTGATGGAGAAGTGAATGTCATGAATGTAATTTTTATGTCATCACCCCGTTGAACATGAAGTTATAGTGTTATTCAATTGCACGCGAAGCTGGTTCGGTTGTTCTTGTGGGACGTATTCGAAAACAAACGTGTGTAAAGTTAAGCTGGTCCGGTGCGTCGAATTAATTGGTCACTTGTAGCTGGTGAGATTCGTCAGCGCCGAGAAGGCATAGCTGTTCACAACACTACCCGGTAGATTGAGTCATTCTCCTTAGTAACTTGCTGCTGGACGTCTCGAGCTGGAATGTCACCCGGATTTGCGTCAGAGGGCTCTTGACCTGTCGGGGGGAGAGGTTGTAACTGTTTTCACCTAACCTCATTGATTCCCATGAGCGTCCCAGGCCACGCCAAGGAAGACACGGCTTCTCCTGTACCCTCCCCCTCCCCGTCGTGACGTCCAGCTCAGTACTCGGCAAAGAAAACGTGCGGCAACTTGAAAACTGTATTAAGACCACCTGCTCCAGGACGTTGTCCTCGATGCGTGTATTGCAGTTTTGCGATGGTGGATAACTGCGCTTTCGTATGTTCAATTGCATTTCCTTGTATCACGTCTAATAAAACTGTCGGTGTATATTTTATATCTACATGGCGTGGCTGAAAAGGAACTTTTCGTGAGGATGGAACGACTTGCTGATAGGTATCTTCAAAACGCGACAGGCAGCCTGGGACGCACCGGCTACGGACCGACTTAGAGCCATTGGACGGTTTCTTGACCACTAAAGCTCGTCCTCGCACAGAGAACTTGGTCGGAAGCGGTGGCACTATGCCCCGGCCTGCACATCGGGGTATGCCACCCATATCCATCTGCCATGAGGAGCGTAGACGTCACTTGGGGCGTGTTCAGTTTTCTTCCCTCCTGGTGGCTGTATCCGATAATTTGCGTGTTGTATGTACAATCGGGACGGCTCGCTTGTGGACACCTCCCTGTTCACCTTCGTGGCGGAAGGGAGTTGTGCCCATACGTAAACCAGACAGATATTCCAAGGACCGACTACCTTACCGCCCCATATCGCTCACTTTCTCCCTGTATAAGCTGTTCCAAAAAGGGGAATGTCGGATTGACGTGGTTTTTTGAACATAACAATCTCCACATTGTGATGCAGAGTGGCTTCCGAAGACACCGAAACACACTTGACCACATTTTAACACTCGACTCCGTTGTGCGCTCTGGGTTAATGAAGCGCCACCACGTAGCTGTAATCTTTTGACATTGACGGCACATATGACACGGCGTGACGTCACGGTATTCTGATGAAGCTACACAATATGGGTGCCAGAGGCTCCATGGTGGTCCACTTTTTATCTTCCAGAACGTTTCGCGTTAAAATAGGAAGCTCCCTGTTCGGCACCTTTTCACAAGTCAGCGGAGTCTCGTAGGTGAACGTACTGAGCGCAACGTTGTTTGACATTTCTATCAACGACGTGAGTACCTCACTGGCGACTTCCGAAGGAATAGCGCTTTTCGTGGATGATTTCGCCATACGGTTTTCTTCACGCTCTGTGCACATGGTTGAGAGACAACTCCAGACGGCTGCCCGAAAGGTGCAGGGTTGGTGCAATAAAACCGGCTTCGTCATGTCTACATCGAAAACCACCGCTGTCCACGATTGCCGCAAACGCCATTGCACTGATTCCGTGATTATGCTCAACGGACGCCATATACCATTGAAGCCAACTGCCAAGTTTCTAGGTGTGTGGATGGACCGTCGACTGACATACAGCACCCACATCAACGATCTTCCACATAAATGCGCAAGACGACTGAAGGTGATAAACACTGTCTCTAGATGCTCGTATGGATCATACAGATCTATCTTGTTTTTTATGTACGGATCGTTCGTACATTCTAAAATCGACCATGGATGTTTTCTTTATGGCGGAGCGTGTGCTACAATGAAACGCCGTCTGGACGTTATTCACATCACAGGCCTTCTTGTTGCTACTGGAGCTTTCCGTACCTTTCCGACCGGTAATTTAATGGCTGAGACTGACGAACCTCCCCTTACGTTACGCCGTATACTACTGGGAGTGAGATACGCATGTAAGGTCGCACAGAACCGAAAACATCCAACATATCAATGTATATTTTCTAGGTTATCACTGCCCCCTCGGTCCACCTGTAATCAGCTGGGCCTGCAATTTTCTTCCTGCATGGCTTCGACCTTACATAAATGCAATATTAGACCAAGCTCTGTTGCACGCGCTGTCACTCCGAACACCCCTTCCCCCACCCCTAGGGGTCCAAACGTGTGCCAATCGGATACCCTCTCTTGATTTCAAAGGCAAGTTTTGCTGGCCTGTCACATGCGGTCCTACGTAGTAGTGCATTTACCTCTTTATGCTTACATTTCAGCGCCCAGTACCGCCACTGAATATGCAGATCACTACCTAATTACTCTTGGGAGTGCAAACAATGGTTCGACATTGTATTGACACTGGATATGCTAGAACTGCAATATCTTAACCAAGAATGTCAAATCAATGTGCCTCCAGAATGTGTGTCACAACACACTTCAGTTGCTAAAAGTGAATATAGGTAAAATGTCAGATGTCAAAGCCAGAGCATGCTGAGGTTGCTAAAACCATAACATGACAATAAAGCTTTCAAAATTGCATTGCAACACCATGGGTACAGGGATGAGAAAACCAGACTGGTCATGGATCTTTGCCATCTAGAGCAGGGTTTCTTAACCTTTTTTTCGACAGTGGCCCCTCCAAGGCAACTTGAGTTATCGTGCCCCCTAAGTTACTGCACCTTGGGAAGTAGATATAGTAATGATTGTATATTGGATAAAACTATGGACTTGAAATTCGTACCCAAATTGTAAATCAATGGACTTTATAATTTGGGTAAAAACTTGTTTGAAAACTAATAAATAAGCATTAAACAGTATGGAATCCAAGTACACCAAGCGTCTGTCTTTAGCGCTTTTCAACTTCATAATTTGGATGAAAATGTAATTTTATGAACTCAAAAATCATAATAGAGAATCCATGTACAATCAGTATCTGCCTTCAAACGCTTTTCAACGGGATCCCTGCGACTGGTGTAGGGCTGCCAAATTTGCAATGTTTGGCTCCAACGTCAACAGAGCGAGACGTAGATCGCCTCTTTTCTCGAGGTCGAGGAAATTTCGAGTCCTCGAAAGTAGAGAAATAAACCTGCTGAAGCCTGACTCCACCAAGTAGGATGTTGAAAAAACGAATAAGAACAATTTCACTTCTTTCCAGAGTAGTGGGTACTTCTTCGGCATTTCTTCGCTCACCCACAGTTTCTGACGCACTCCGTGTTTGAATCTTGCTTGAGCCGTTGTGTCGTTTTCCAGTTCTATGAAATCTTCTTGTTTGGTGATGTCAACGTCAGTTACATCGGCAACGAACGGATCCACAAACCAGTGTGGCAACGTCATTTAGCAGAGGTCAGAGAAGCGAGCTTGTCTATCATACAGTTGCTTCAGATGGTCAACATACACGACTAAGTGATCACCAACAGTTCGCTGGATGTAGCTCCCAAGGAGGGAAGCTGAGCAAGCTCTCATCTCTCTAGGTTTAACCAGGACAGCTCGAGTTTCCCATTGAATGCAGCGATCGCCTCCTTGCAGGTCAACAGGCTGGTGTCATTTCTTTGGAGCTCTTTGCTCAAGACATTCAACTTGTCAAGAATATCCGACAGATAGAAGATGCCGCACTTTGCATCAGTGAGTTTCTGGCTAAAAGTTCTGTTCCACTCAAGAACGAGATAGCACTGTTCCAAAGTGCAACAAAACGACCTACGCAGTTGCCGTTCGACAACCACCTCACTTGGGTGTGCAATACCAGTAGTTCAAATTCTTCATCATTCTCTTCACACAAGCGCTGCAAGAGGCGATCATTCAGTGCACTTTTTTGATGAAGTTGATAGCCTTGTTAACGCACCCAAGCGTCTCGTGCAGACATCCTCCCAGTTTGTTTTTTGGCAACCAGGTGCTCCCGGTGAACAACACATTGGGTGCAGACCACATTAGGTACAGTCTTTTTCAAGCTGACATTGAACCCCCGATACTTTCCGACCATGGAAGCAGCACCATCTGTTGCACAAGCCACAACGTTCTTGAAAGGAATGTTGCTCTCCTCAAAATAGGCCTCGACTTTTTTTTAAGATGGATTCGTCTATATTATGGGTCGTTAGTTTTAAGGCGAAAAACATCTCGTGGCATCGCTGAACCGCTGAACCAACTCAGGAACGTAGCAGAGCTACCGCCATCGGTGCAGTAGCAGACGCTGCCGACCCAGAAACATGTCAGAGCTACTGCCATCGGCACAGTAACATACACTGTCGGCCGTCCAGTTCTTGAGAGGCACACCCATCGAAGCCGGGAGCCAACGCCGCCACCGTGTGTCGTTTCCCACAACTCTATAAATTATTGCATTGCCTATGAACCGTTACGGCCGAGACTCGGGCCAACTTCCTGGTTCGTTCCGGAAACGTCATCTTAAATTATACCTGTGTCACTTAAGGAAGTGTTGGGCGTGTCTGCCTGTGTGAACCACTATAGACGGTGTGTGAAGTTGAATGAGCTAATCATGATTTGTCATGTACACTTGTTTCAACACCGCTATTCCACTATGTTCCGGGTAGGCTGGCGTACGGACAAAAAGTTCAAGAACGAAGTGAAATTGGGACAAGTCAAAGGTCAGAAAGCAAGCTCACAGCAATTCAGCAGGGATAAAAGCAAAAATTGGAAGGTGTAAAAAACTGAAAGACGAAAAGCGAATGAGGAAATTCGAAATGAAATGAATTGCAAAAAGCCAAGCATTGCAAAATGTCAACTATAGAAAAGTAAACAGGAATGGAAGTCAAGAGGGAAAAACGCCAACCTGGAAAGGTTAAAAGGATAAAAATGAACCGACAATGTTCGACAAGGGTCGAAGATAAATGCATATAGAAGTCGGATGCGAAATACGTATCCTGCCAAAACGTTCAGGAGAATCTTTGCTAAATCTGGAGTATTACCTTTTATGAACATTATCTATTTATCACTCAGTAACCATATGATTTTTTATATTGAATGGTTCGCTTTTAGAGCAGACGTCCCCACCTGACGGCCCATGCCCCACCTTCCCCATGTTGATTGCTACCGGAATGAATGCAAAAGTGCAATGAGGAGACGTGGCGAGATGCATAACCCTGTGCTCCTTTAGCAAGTCGAGGGCTCCTGAATAACAACTCAACAGCGAGCAAGCAATCCCTTAAAGACTTGCTCAGGGTGCCTTCAAATGTGTTTTACAAACCGACCCCGCTTTGAGTGAAGTCAGCTCAACTAAGGATCTAAACAGCCTTCTACAGTCATCCGTCTCCGCATTTCCCAGGGGCCTCTTCAGCTCTTTTTTCAATGAGGCCCCGTTGACCCTTCTCACAAGTCCTACTTCAGGTCCGACCTCTGTCCAAGGTCCCTTCAACTTTCCAGTGCCCTCAAGCTCCCAGGGGTCCTTCAGCTCTTTGTGGTCCTTCGTCTCTTTTTCCAGTTTTGCTTGTTAGCATGTGGTTCGTTTTTATCCGTTTGGCGTGTTTCTTCTTCAGTTTTTTTTAATGTCTTTCTGCGTTCTTCTTTCCTCATTTCGTGATTGTTTAAGTCAGTTGCCTTATTGTTCTCACTTCCCACATGTTATATTTTCCACTCTGACTTTTTGTCCCTCAACTTGTAGTTGAACTTTTTGGACTTTTCTTTTTGTTTTTGTCCTGTAACTGGATGGAGCACATCTTGTTGTTTTCAGGCTGGTGGCAATTGTGGATGGGGGCAAGTGCATTATGAACAAAATAGGCGCAAATTAGGTATTCATGCTTCACTGGGTATTACAGCTGCTCACTCAGACAAAAAGACATAAAGACATAAAAGATTAGTGGAACTATGAGCCGCAAGAGCCGTTCTTGGTTGCACTCTGTACACTCAACCAGTTATCCACCAAATCCGTTGATCAGCCCTCCCTGGAATACTGAATAGCAAGCTCTCTATTCTTTTAATAATTTTATATGCTGAATTTAAACATGTTCAGTGCGCTGCTACTGACAATTGTTTCTGGCAGCTGGTTCCAGTGTTCTGCTACCCTGTTGGTGAGCTCTTTAAAGTCCGGCCTCTATCCAAGGTCCCTTCAACTTTCCAGTGCCCTCAAGCTCCCAGGGATCCTTCAGCTCTTTGGGGTCCTTCGCCTTTTTTCCAGTTTTGTTTATTAGCATGTGGTTCGTTGTTTATCCGTTTGGCGTGTTTCTTCTTCAGGTTTTTATGTCTTTCTATGTTCTTTTTTCCTCATTTCGTGATTGTTTAAGTCAGTTGCCTTCTTGTTCTCATTTCCCACATGTTTTATTTTCTACTCTGACTTTTGTCCCTCAACTTGTAGTTGAACGTTTTGGATTTTTGTTTTCGTTTTTGTTCTGTAACTGGATGGAGCACACCTTGTGGTTTTCAGGCTGGTGCCAATTGTGGATGGGAACAAATGCATTATGAACAAAATAAGCGCAAATTAGGTATTCATGCTTCACTGGGTATTACAGATAGGTGCTGCTCACTCAGACAAAAGACATAAAGACATAAAAGATTAGTGGAACTATGAGCCACAATGGCCCTTCTTGGTTGCACTCTGTACACTCAACCAGTTATCCACCAAATCCATTGATCAGCCCTCCCTGGAATACTGAAAAGCAAGCCCTCTATTCTTATATTAATTTTCTATGCTGAATTTAAACATGTTCAGTGTGCTGCTACTGACAATGGTTTCTGGCAGCTGGCTTCAGTGTTCTGCTACCCGGTTGGTGAAGAAATACTGTATTAACCTCGCTCTGCTGTGGTTAACTTTGATTTTGAATTGATGACCTTTAGTTGCATCATTTCTGTTAAATTGAAATATTTCCCGAAGATATCCCTTCTCCAGACCATGGACACATTTAATGACCTCGATGAGATCTCCTCTCAGCATTCTATATCTAAGTGAAAACATATTCAATTTCTTCAATCTTACCTCATATGCCAGGTTCCTTATACCATTAACCATTTTTGTAGTCCTCTTTTGTACTCTCTCTAAAAGCCAACAATATTTGTCATAGCTAACAGACCAAGCTTGGACGCAGTATTCAAAATGTGGTCTGACATATGCACAGTAAAGCTTCCTAATGACTTCCTCACTTCTGTATGATACATTCCTATTTATCTCCCCAAGCATTCTCAGTGCCTTCTTCCTGGCGTTCTTGGTCTGTTCTGATGCCCCCAATTTTGTGTTCAGATAACACCTAAGTCCTCCTGCTGAGTCACCGATAGTACTTGGCCACCCATCAAGCATGGAGCCTTCATATGCTGCTTACCTACATGCATGATTTTGCACTTATCGAAGTTAACTTTCATTTGCCATTCTTCGGACCACTTCACAAGTTGGTCTAAGTCTTTGTACAGCGAGATATGCTCTTTGTGACCTGTTATTGCTCTAAAGACCTTCAAGTCATCCGCAAATTTCAAAACCTCACTGCTTAGGCCACTTTTAATGTTATTTACAAATATAATGAACAGTAGTGGCCCCAGTGCTGACTCCTGGGGGACTCTACTAAGAACATTTTGCCATGATGACTTTGCAGCATTTAGCATCACTCCTTGCTGTCTATCTGGAAGCCACAACTCATCTATTTTAAGATACTACCTGCAATGCCATGGACCTGAAGCTGCATCATTAACCGTTTATGAGGTACCTTGTCAAAGACCTTACTAAAGTCAAGATATGCTACATCAACCTGATTTCCCTGATCAAATTGTTCTGTGGAGAAGTTAAAAAAGTCCAAGAGATTTGTGAGACACGATCACCCTTTTCTAAACCCATGTTGAGTATCTTGAATCAATCTGTTTCCTTCCAGATAACTAACTATTCTATCGTTGATAATTTATTCGAGCACCTCGCAAACTAGGGATGTGAGACTTACTGGCTTATAGTTTTCGACTTTCCCTCTTTCTCCTTTCTTGAAAATAAGAACTACATTTGCCCTTTTCCAATCTGTTGGAATTTCATTTTGTGAAACAACATCCCCAACAACATCGTCCTTTCATGACTGAAAACAACATCCCTATCAATGAAATCAACATCATTTATCCGATCACATGTCACTGAACTATGGTGAACGATCGGCAGATTGGCCATATCTTCAAGTGTAAACACCGACTTAAACTGCTTGCTCAACTTCTCAATCATCTCACTATTCTCACCAAATATAGTCCCATTTACTTCCAGTTGACCAATTGTGCTAGAAACTTTACTCAGCTTGTATAAACTAAAGAACTTTTTGCTGTTCCCATTACAATTCCTGCCCATAAGCTATTCACATAGAGCATTATACCACCCCCTTTTAGAAGGCTGCATTTCCTTCATGTTAAAAATAGAAGTACCACGGTCAACGTGCCTACCTGCTTTTATGCAAATTTACCAACCTGGTAAGAATTCCCTGGTTGCTTTGTTTCTTTCAGTGCAACACACTTTGGGAGCTTGGTTATTGAAAAGAGTCCTGTAATTTTCCAGCTATTAAAACTACTCAGGGGTGTAGCTTTGTCTGCTTTTGAGAGGACACTTGCCCCCTCCCTTCATTGTTGGTTTGATCCCTCCCCCAATAACTTTGTCTTTTGATATGGGACCCTATGTGGCATGTCCCCTAATCCATTTGGGCCCGCCCATCGCCTTCGTATCGTGGCCACCCAATAGTATTCAGAATCCTACACCCAAGTAACTACTCACGAAAGCTTAGTCAGTGCCTAGTTCTGTCACTTGATCAATTTATTGATTTATTAACTTTTTCTTCATCAATTCGCTTCGTTAGTAATTAATCAAACGGGATATATATATATATATATATATATATATATATCCCCTGTTTGATTAATTACTAACGAAGCGAATTGATGAAGAAAAAGTTAATAAATAAATAAATTGATCAAGTGACAGAACTAGGCACTGACTAAGCTATATATATATATATATATATATATATATATATATATATATATATATATATATATATGTGCGTGCGTGCGTGCGTGCGTGCGTGTGTGTGTGTGTGAATTATGTCCACGAGACAGGAAGCTGCCTAGGTTCGGTACCGAGCTATGTGCATAGTACCTTCGTGTCAGATGTGCATTAGTATGAAATTCAGGTACCGAAATGGGAAAAATAGGAATGAGTGGTGAAGTAGGCATATTTCCTCAGAATTAGACATTGTTGTGGACTTGATGAATGCAAAATTACTTGGCTTACTGAGCTAGAATGAATACCTAAATGGGTTAGTTGACCATAATCATAATTGTCTTGGACAATCACTTAACCTGGACGAATCTGCCAGCAATTGGTCATACTACCGGAAAACGGCATGCCATTTGGAGAGCGTCACAACACCGTATTTCGACATGGGCAATTTGATAATGGTCAAAAGTTCAAGCATATTTGATATGCTTGAACTTACCGGATATGCTTGAACTTACCAGCATATTTGTGGAATGCGAAAACGTTCATTCCATAGCTGCACATCACCCTCCGTGCAGTCAACTCTGTCGGGTGATGAATACATGTACAAATATACAACAAGATTATCTTGAAACAGTTCTAGCAAACAATTGAATAAAAAGGCAATACTGCGGTTGATTTATTTCATTACTAGTCCACACACTATTGATACTGGCTGATGGTGCGGGCTGAATAAGTTGGTGCAGGCTGTGCAAATTTACCCCGCAAGTTTTCTGGTGTGGTATGTAGCAATGCTAATGGCATGCTACAGTGTAGTACGTTATGCAACATTGCGAGTACAAAGCAGTGGCAAACTATCAAAGCATTTTACCTCTGTAAAGCTGAGAGAACATGGTAAGGACAACCAACATCTAAAAAGTTAGCAAGTCGGCGGCAAATTAGAAATCAAGTACGAGGCACAGAAATTAAATTTTACCTTCGCTACAAAAAAGTGCCACATCGTCACTATTTCGTAGCCGCGGGATGAAAGGACCTGCGCGTGTTTCTGTCACCAGACGGGGATGTTAGTAGCCGCATGTGTGGTAGCTATGGCAACCGGCTTCGTATTTAAAAATAATAATTTGCTGCTGTATCAACAATACCGTGCATGAACTTCACCCGGTCTCTCTTAGCTGTTGAAAAAGAAAAACGCTCGTCGAAGATGTGATGCACAAAGCATTGACATTTAGTGGAATACGCGTTTCTTCCAAGATAGAGTAGTTTTAAAACCTCTATATCCGCAAACGTTATTACGATGCATGAAGTGATGCAGTGCGCCATAGCGATTATACCTACAATGAATGTGTATTACATAAACAGTCAGGCTTCAATATTTTTCACCAACCACAATCCACAATAATTCCACTGCCGCAAAGACGCAAGCAAAACTCAGCTTAATAGACAATGGATTTCAATTACAAACGCTTCAATCGGTTGCAGATGACACTCTTCGCGTAATTTGCAGATTATCGCACCATCCGGTTCAAAATCATTAGTTATCATTCGTGCCAATATCGTTGCGCAACGCATCCTCGTGTGAACCTAATAGCGTATATTAAAACAAAATCAGTTAAACGAAATTTATTTCGGAAGAAAAAACTTCCGAGATCTTGTTAGAAGTTCGAGTGTCATTGGACGGTCGGTAGAACCAATTGGACCCACTGAGCTACATACGTTCAAGGTACATGGTATGCAGTTTTTCGCTCCACAAAACACTTTTTTTAGTTACTTTTTGGAAAACGTTAGTGAATTTCTGAAAAGTCCACTTCACGTTTTCATATTGGTGGTTTTGAGAATGTTCTGCGTGGTACCGGCACAAGTTGTCTGAACTCCAAATATCCGTGCGTAATATGTATCGGTTATTTTTGGTTTTCAGTGGTAGAAAATTCAAAATGTCTTGTTTGATTTAATTATTTTTGTGCTGCTAATGGGGCCTAGTTCCCGCCCCCTCTTTGGCTGCGTTTCTGGCCAACGATATTCGCAGCAATATGTATTCCGTAGAAACGGCCAGCATAAGTGGTGGTGGTACATACATACCACATCCATTTGTGCTGAACCACAGGTTGACCTAGCGGCAGACCATTGGACTGTCGGCCACACTTCTGGGTTTGGATATGTGCTTTGGTCCCATGTAAAACTTTCGGTTCATGTCAATATGAAGCAAAGTAAAATATTCAATTCTAGCTCGTCTAGACTACGAATAATTTCCTGAGCTATGTTTGTGAGCATCTAAACGTTGGCCGTCACCCATGTGCGGAACATGCCACATCAAGTATCCATCATGCAGAGGGCTATAATGCACCTCTTTTTTTTTCTTCAAAACATGGGGGACTTGTGGAGACTAGATGTCTTTTCTCTCTTGAACCTCTAAAAAAAATATTGGAGATGCCACCTCAGAAATTGTGGTAAATGAGGAGGTTCCCGATTATGGTTGACAAGAAACATTGGGAATAATTAAACTTGATAACATCGATTCATCAAAAGCGCATAGGGCTCTTGAATGGTATGCAGGGCGAGTCTCCTGCGTCGAGCATTCCATTCAGCGTCGATGGGGAGCAACGGGCCTCCCCAGTTCTTTGGGAAGCCATTTTGAAATAGAGCCTTCCCATGCAACGGTCACCTACAAAATTAATGCTAATATTCACCCAAAGCCGGAGCCATTTGCGGCTGAACCGCTGCGACTTCAGTGCTCCGCGTCTTCTTCCCTATCTTCCCTTCGTCGTTCTTCAGATTTATCCGGCTCCTCCACTCAAATGCGTGCGCTCCATTGCTGCTGGCTGGGGTAAGATCGCCCGTTGGCGTCTCCCTGGCCCTGCTGCTATGTATGCTCAAGGCGTCGATGTACCATGCGTCATCCCTGGCCTTGCTGCTAAGCCACCAGTGTCGATGTACCAGGCGTCTCCCTGACCTTGCTGCTAAGCCACCGGTGTCGGTTCGCCAGGCGTCTTCCTGGCCTTGCTGCTACGCTCATAGTGTCGGTTCGCCAACGATGGTGCACTGTGGGTGGCGCCATCCACTGATTGGTGTGAACAGCGAATATCTCCCCCACCCCTATCCGCCTACCTTTGGCGAGCCAGTAATGAGCCATGTCACACGGGTGCGTGTCGGCTGTCGTTTATTTTGTGCAACCGCACCTGCCGTGACGGCGCCGTCTCATCGAATTCCACTGGACGCAATGCTGACGCGACCGAGCGAGAAGGAGAGCAGTGTTGGTGGGCGCAGGTGAGGTCGCGTGGGGCGCCGGGCGGCCGGCTGCGGGCCGGCCCCCCGACGCCATTCAGGTCGGCGCCGGCCACAACCAATCACCGGCGCGCATCGCACTCATTCACGGCAGACTATATAAACAGCGGGCAGTGCGCAGCCGGCAAGCGGCGCTCTATCACAAGAGAAGGTGCGTGCGACGAGCTGCCGGCGCCGCTGCTCACCGACGTATCGTGCCAGTCGAGTCGAGAAGACATGGAGTTGGGCAGGACACTGGCCATGATCGGCAGCTGTGTGGCGGTGATAACGCTCCTGCTGCCCGTCTCCAGTGCGTTCAGCCTGAAGGTGAGGGCCGACCATCGCTGCGCTGTCCGCGCCAGCCATCAACCTGACGCAATACTCTACAATTGCTATGCATGTGTGCATGGAGGTCAGTATGGATGTATCTATGTGTGTGCGCGCGTGCTTGTATGTGCATACCTATGCATATATATTACTGTATATATATATATATATATATGTATATATATACACACACACACACACACACACATATATATATATATATATATATATATATATATATATATATATATATATATATATATATATATATATATATATATGAATTTTGCAATGCGCCGTTCACCCGACGGTTTCTATTCCATGACAATCGTGGTCAGTGTTCCGACGAGTAATATTAATTTCTCAAGTCCAGTCTTGTTCAGCTATTGCGTGACGGGCTTAGCAAAAGTGTATATTAATATTGCATCACTGTAATTAGCCCCTGTCGATAGCATAGCATGGTTACTCAAGATCAATTATCTATAAATGAATGAGTTAATGAAAAATAGTCTCACTCAATCCAAAAGCACATCTGTGGGCACGATGGTAACTTGTTCAAAAGTGCAGCTGTCGAATTAAAACTAACGAAAACCATAAATGTTTATTTTGAAGAGAATGACTAGTAAATGGGACTATATTTGGTGAGAATAGTGAGATGATTGAGAAGTTGAGCAAGCAGTTTAAGTCAGTGGCCAATGGCCAATGAAGATATGGCCAATCTGCCGATCGTTCACCATAGTTCAGTGACATGTGATCGGATAAATGATGTTGATTTCATTGATAGGGATGTTGTTTTCAGTCATGAAAGGACGATGTTGTTGGGGATGTTGTTTCACAAAATGAAATTCCAACAGATTGGAAAAGGGCAAATGTAGTTCTTATTTTCAAGAAAGGAGAAAGAGGGAAAGTCGAAAACTATAAGCCAGTAAGTCTCACATCCCTAGTTTATCGTTCTGTTACTACGATGACCGCTTGTGTGCGCTATATTTTTGCGGAAGTAAATTTTGCGCTTCCCATGGTAAATTAACGGGCGTTCATATTCGCGCTTGACTCAGGTGTAACGTGCTTATATTGGCACCCAGCAAGACGTAACTACAGCGCGCACACTGCGGTACAATTCCCACGATGCTGTGGCCATTTCAGATTGCCACCGAGGGCATACCTTGGCCAGCGCACGGCATCAAGGATTGCACTGACAGCCACATTATAATCGAAGGCAAGCCAACATGCATACGGGCATGCATGCATGGATACATGCATACACACACATTCATACATGAATACCTGCACAAATGCATGAATGCACACATACAAACATGCATCAGGTATACCAGAATAAATGCATGTATGTATGTACACATATACACATGCATGAATACAATATAAAATGCATGCACAAACACATAGTGCATACATACATGAATGTATGCATGCGTGCATAAGTTCTCTACTCGTGTAGTCGCACGGATAAGAGGTAGTCTGCTTGCTATCGCGACGCTATAGCAATAAGACCCAATCTTACCTAACCTGGCGTAACCTAGCATGACTAACAACTTGAAGCTGACCTGATTTGATCTAGCATTGGCAACCTGACTAAAAGTGACCAAAATTGATTTAGCCTGACCTGATGTCAGAGCTGGATACCTCTCACGAAGGCAGGGGATAAGACGAGGATGAGACAGCCATATGGATGACTTGGAGAGTTATTGCAAAGTTATTATTTTAAGACGTATCTTCAGATTGAATGGGGAAAATGACAAATTAGCATTAGGAGAGTACCAAACCAAGGGTCCAGACCCTTCCCCCGACCCACCTGGAATCTCCAGCCATGCATGACATAGCCGGTAGCCGTACCAAACAATGGAACCTTCTGCGGAACTTGTAAACAAATCCATGAAAGCTCACCAGCCACACGTGGCACGATTTAGATATCATCCAACGCCACCAGATTCAATCCAGATCCCTTCAGATTTTCACAACTCGAACCCGACCCAGCACGACAGGTCGTGACCTTACTTTGCCTGGCATGTCTGAGCAGAGGACATGTTCAGTGCGGCCCGTGACCTGGCCTGACCTTATATATAAGGCAAGCAAAATCCTCCTCACAGGCAAAGTCCTCACAGGCAAGCAAAAATCAGCCGGGAGCTGAAAAAAAATCGGTTTTAAAGTGTAACCAATTCACTGCATTGCATGTATATTTTTTAGCGTGTCCTTTTCTAAGGGAGGATCCATGGGCGGTCCAACGAGCTCAGAGATGATCGAGCCCAGAGAACTTTGACGTAGACATACATGATATCACGGCGGCCGATATACGGTCAGAGGTGCCCAAGGATGGGCACATTTACCAAATGTGCTGATTAGATGTCCATGCCACGTGGTGTTTCAACATTGGTGCATCACTCAGTCTATCCTGACTAATCTTGGGTAGGCGCCAGTTCCACATTGCGGTCATGTACTATGCGTCCATTGTGCATGCCATAAATGCACGTGATCTCATTTATCCCACTAATGCGTTATTCCTGTCAGCGTTATACACGTCAGTCTAGGGCCTGGCATATGAGGAGCGGACCTTGTTACTGCCACTCTTATCACACATAGCCATTAAACAATGGCCGCCAGGTGGACGGCTGATAGTCTTCAATAACACTCGGCGGCTGTCTGGGTGGTGGTTGTGACCAGCCGTTGTGCGCGCCGCGCCAGGACGTGCGCTTGCCGCCGCTGCTGCCGCTGCCGCCGCACTGGCCGTGTTATCGTCCGCGTGGGCGCGCGTCACGCACGAGCATCACGCCACCTCGCGATCATCACGCCACCTCGCGCGCCGCCGCCGCCGCCGCCGGCGGCCTCCAGCGCGCACCTGCCGGCTGCGTCACCGCAGTCTGGACCAGCCGGCTGGCGCCCGCAGTGTGACGGCAGCCCGCGCCACTGACTCGGTGTGTGTGTGTCTGCTCACTCTGGGCCGACAGCCCGCGCCACTGACTCGGTGTGTGTGTCTGCTCACTCTGGGCCGGCAGCGCGCGCCACTGACTCGGTGTGTGTGTCTGCTCACTCTGGGCCAGCAGCCCGCGCCGCTGACTCGGTGTGTGTGTGTCTACTCACTCTGGGCCAGCAGCGCGCGCCACTGACTCGGTGTGTGTGTCTGCTCACTCTGGGCCGGCAGCGCGCGCCACTGACTCGGTGTGTGTGCTCTGGCACTGACTGGGTGTGTGTCTACTCACTCTGGGCCGGCAGCCCGCGCCACTGACTCGGTGTGTGTGTCTGCTCACTCTGGGCCAGCAGCCCGCGCCACTGACTCGGTGTGTGTGTCTGCTCACTCTGGGCCAGCAGCCCGCGCCACTGACTCGGTGTGTGTGTCTGCTCACTCTGGGCCAGCAGCCCGCACCGCTGACTCGGTGTGTGTGTGTCTGCTCACTCTGGGCCAGCAGCGCGCGCCACTGACTCGGTGTGTGTGTGTCTGCTCACTCTGGGCCGGCAGCGCACGCCACTGACTCGGTGTGTGTGTCTACTCACTCTGGGCCGGCAGCGCGCGCCACTGACTCGGTGTGTGTGTCTACTCACTCTGGGCCGGCAGCGCGCGCCACTGACTCGGTGTGTGTGTGTCTGCTCACTCTGGGCCGATAGCGCTTCGAGGCAAGGAACGTCCTGTTAGACTGTGCCGCGTCCCCCGCTGAGACACGGAACAGTCTATCCGCACGGTGCCAGGCGGCTTGGCCGGGCTCCGGAAGTCGACCGGACACGCTACCAGTGGCCTCCGGCAGCGTGTGTTTCCAACACTGCAGCGTTCTTAACACGTCGATACGCTGTTTTCAAGCTATTGTAGGTGATACTGCTCATCAGCTGCAATGTTATCTCAACGTGCTCACTTGCTAGCCAGTGCAGCTTCCGAGCACTATCCTTCGTTGTCTACTTGTTAAAATTTGCAATTGTTCACAAAAGACATTTAGTTTCTGTCCGCAACAACTTGTCAGCTTCGTATGCTATTTGATTTGAATGTTTGGTGGAAATTTAATTCTGGTTGTCCGAATACGTCGTTGTTGTTTTTGTTTGTTCGATTTGGTATCAACGTGATGAGACAAATCAGAATATCCACAACATGCTGCGCCACAGCACTACGTCTTGCTGGGTCCAAGTTGTGTGCATTTACCCGTCTGAGATGTATTCAATATAGCTGTCGTGTGCCACGGTGTGAGCAGCATTAGCTCACCTAGCAATAGTTGTGCCCAAACTGCCTGCCGCATTTTACCTAAATATAGCTAGCGTGCGTCATGAAGTGAGCAGTATTGCCATGTCTAGTTATAAACACGTCCAAGCTGCTTGCTGCACTGTTCCTAAATCCTCGGATGCTGAGGAAGTTTAGGACAATGATAAAGGCTTCCCATCGGGGAATTTTTCGAGTTTGAAACATCGGATCTCGTGTTAGCCATCGGAAGCTTCCAGGTGTCCCTTGGTTTTGAACACATACTTATAAAACATAAATGGCAGTGCGGCAAATTTAAGTTTGGGAAGATGTCCCCAACGCAGCGTCGGATGAAATTAATGGAGCATGATTAGACGAGAGCAAAATCAAATGTCTCCAACGCAGCGTCAGATGAAAGCAACGGTACATAACTAGACGAGATCAGAATGAAATGTCCCCAACGCAGCGTCAGATGAAAGCAGTAGAATAATTAGACGAGATCAGAATCAAATGTTTAGGAAAGAAATATTTTCCTCCTCGAATTCTTGTTGTATGTCAAGTAGGCTAGTCACCAGTAATGCACAGCTATTATAGATCTTACCTTACGAATGAACCTACATACCTGCAACATGGAATACACTAACACCCCATCTTTTTTCTCGTCCTTGATTTAAGTCCGGGCGGGGCCGGCGGTAGCGCGCGCCACTGACTCGGTGTGTGTGTGTCTGCTCACTCTGGGCTGGCAGCGCGCGCCACTGACTCGGTGTGTGTGTCTGCTCACTCTGGGCCGGCAGCGCGCGCCACTGACTCGGTGTGTGTGTCTACTCACTCTGGGTCGGCGGCAGCGCGCGCCACTGACTCGGTGTGTGTGTCTACTCACTCTGGGTCGGCGGCAGCGCGCGCCACTGACTCGGTGTGTGTGTCTGCTCACTCTGGGCCGGCAGCGCGCGCCACTGACTCGGTGTGTGTGTCTACTCACTCTGGGTTGGCGGCAGCGCGCGCCACTGACTCGGTGTGTGTCTGCTCACTCTGGGCCGGCAGCGCGCGCCACTGACTCGGTGTGTGTGTCTACTCACTCTGGGTCGGCGGCAGCGCGCGCCACTGACTCGGTGTGTGTGTCTGCTCACTCTGGGCCGGCAGCGCGCGCCACTGACTCGGTGTGTGTGTTTGCTCACTCTGGGCCGGCAGCGCGCGCCACTGACTCGGTGTGTGTGTCTGCTCAGCGCGCGCCGCTGACTCGGTGTGTGTCTGCTCACTCTGGGCCGGGAGCAGCGTGCGCCACTGACTCGGCGTGTGTCTGCTCACTCTGGACCGGCCGGTCTAGCATGTTAGCTGGAAAGATGTGCCCTTCCTCTCCCCTCAAGTGATGGCTGGGCCGCTTCCCCTTCCCCTGCATCCTCTCGTCAGTGACCTCTTCTCATAGTTTTTGCATTGCTGGAGGGGAGTCTGGTTAGCCCAAATGGAATAGCCCGCAACCACCAGTGGTCTAACCAGCCATCAGTAAAAAATTCCTTGGCAGAGGCTGTGTGTTTGGATATTACTACTCAGACAACTATAGGTGTGCAAGACAAAACAAAAAACGGTGGTCTCAACAGTTGGCCCTGGGTGGAGATCTAGACTCCCCCCACACACGCACACGAAATAAGCGTAGGCGTTGGTTTATCTGGTATCACGACTCGAAAATCGTACGTGAATATCATAACACTTCCATAGCAACATGGTTTGTGGAAAGCATGCAATTGTTTCATTTATCAACACGCTCTACTTTGGTTAAGCTACTTGATGGCTTTTCATTTTGCAAGTAGTGCAATCAGTGCGAGTAGAACACACAGACGCGGGTATAGCTTTGTATGCTTTTAGGAGGGCACTTAACCCCCATGTTGGCTTTGCTTGCCCCTATATTTTATACTTCTAACACAGAACACTATGTGGTATGCCCCCAATCCATTTGGGCATGTCCCTTGCCTCTATGTATTGTGCCCTCCCTATAATTTACAGAAACCTACACCCATGCATGGAGTATTGTGTGGCAGTACAAGGTGCTGTGTAACGGCCGTGCCATGCAACGCAGTGATCCAATAAGAAAGCCCACTGCTACGTTTAACCTGACTGTCTCCTTGAAATTACAGTTACTTCCCCCAAAAAACTATATCTTATTTTATGGAGATTATACCTTTCTGGATTTTTTTGGAACTCTTTACAATTTGAAGGCGACGGTGAGATTAAATGTAACAGTGATATATCAGCATGCTCCTTGCCGCCGCACTGAAACATATAAAGTAAGAAAACTCCTTCGAATGGGGAGTGAGATAGCTTTCAGAGGTGTTCAGGACCATCTGGCAGCGCCAGTGAGCCACCTCTTATTTGAGTAAATTTTACTTCTCTCCAGCATATGAAAACCGAAGTATGTAAACAAGTTCATGCAATGGCGTTGCTCAGGCTCGTATCACCAAATGTCACAAGCAGATGCACAGCGGGCCTGACAAGCAGCATGATTCAGCACTCAGTACAGAAGCAATCAATTTCAGCTACATAGAGCACATTAAGTTGTCGGAGACACACATTGGCGGAAGTATTTGAATGCTGAACTTGAAGTTATCAGGCAATTCACTGAGAAATTGATACCTTGACACGAATGCTCAAAGTTGTTTAAATAAAACATAGCATTGCATTCCATTTTCGAGTGTTATGTTGGCAGTTACTTAATTTATCATCTAAAGTTCAATACCACATTGATATAATCCACATACTTACGTTCTTCGATCACGAGTTTTCAATTTATTCAAATTTTGGCGACACATGAGGCTCGTCATCCACGTATATTTTATCTGTGCGGTACGACTGTGGAAGCCGTTGTGTCATACGCGCAGAATATAAACTCGTCTGCACTATGGAAGACTATGCTGGCTACAGAGCCTCATTTTTTTTTATAATGCTGAGAAGCTGACAGAGCAGTCTGGTATTGGCTTGTTGGCTTATATAATTGCGGGATTCAAGCAGTTGTTTAGAACTTCCTTCGCAAAAACTGGATCAAATGACCTGACGTTTTAAGGCTAGGAAGCCATCGTGTCCCATCATGGATGTCGTCTTCATGCTTTTGGAAATGCAAGTGACACCCAGTGCTCCCCCTTACGCAAGTTTAATCGGGCAATATCTGGGGGGTTTCTAGTCAGAGGTACGTGAAACCTCCATGGATGACACATGCTCCATGTACGTACATCTCCCTTTTGGTCTGCTCTTGATGTGCCGCCAAGTCGTCTTCATAAAACGGCACCTCTCCGTACAAAGTTATTTTGGGAGGCTTTCTGAGAACCCCAGGGATGTCCAAGCACCCACAACAATACAGTTAATCATCAGCGGTTTTTACTTACTGTGGGATAAATCCTCACTGTTCGCTGTTAGGCGAAAGCGTGGCTAGATTTGCCCTGGTTGAAAGCTCGGCTATTGGCTGCTGCGTCCGAGTCTGGCTTGCCTGACTTACGTGCAAGCGTAGTTAAACCTACTCTACGTGCAACTCTGACTGTTGACTGTTGCGTGAATGCCGGGCTGGATTTAGTCTGGGTGGAAGCCAAACTGTTTCTCCCCCAGGGGTCAATACTGGGTCACCCCCAGGGGTCAATACTGGGGTCACTAATGCTGATATTTGTAGATAACATTAAAAGTGGCATATGCAGTAAGGTTTTGAAATTTGCGGATGATTTGAATGTCTTTAGAGCAATAACAGGTCACAATTAGAATAGCTTGCTGTAGAAAAACTCAGACGAACTGGTTAAGTGGTCCGAAGAATGGCATATTCAATTCATTTTATATAAGTGCAAAATCATGCATGTGGGTAGGCAGAATATGAAGGCTCCGTGGTTGATGGGTGGCCAAGTACTATCGGTGACTCAGCAGGAGGACTTAGGTGCTATTCTGAACACAAAATTTGGGACATCAGAACAGATCAAGAAAGCACGAAGAATGCTTGGGGCAATAAATAGGAATGTATCATACAGAAGCGAGGAAGTCATCAGGAAGCTTTACTGTGCATACATATGTCAGGTCACATTTGGAATACTGCATCCAAGCTTGGTCTCCTAGTTATGGAAAAGATTGTTGGCTTTTAGAGAGAGAGTACGAAAGAGGGCTACAAAAATGGCTAATGGTATAAACAACCTGGCATATGAGGAAAGATTGGAGAAATTGAATATGCTTTCACTTAGATATAGAAGGCTGAGGGAAGATCTCATCCAGGTCTTTAAATTTGTCCATGGTCAGGAGAAGGGATATCTCAGGGAAATGTTTGCATTTAACAGAAATGATGCAGTTATAGGTCATCAATTAAAGTTAACCACAGCAAGACAATGTTATGACAATCCTTCTTCATCAACAGGATAATATAACACTGGAACCAGCTGCCAGAGACCATTGTCAGCAGCAGCACATTGAACATCTTTAAACAACATAGACAATGATTATAAGAATAGAGGGCTTGCTTTTCAGTATTCCATGGAGGGCTGATCGACGGATTTGGTGGGCAACTGGTTGAGTGTCCAAAGTGCAACCAAGAAGGGCCCTTGTGGCTCATAGTTGCATTGATATTTTATGTCTTTATGTGAAAGCTAGGCCGGATTTACTCTGGGTAGAAGCCCGCCTGTTGACTGTTGCGTGAAAGCCTGGCTGGATTCAGTCCTCGGGAAACCTGACTGTTGTTGGTTCTATGGCCGAACGCTTCTCAGCGGAGTAGGTGACAATGTATTTCGGGAAAACAAAGCCATCTTACATATGGCGTACGGGCTCGTTTCACGAGTTGGGTACCCAGGATGGCACCTGGAGTCCGCCAGCGAAGGTGTGTTTGTGTCGTAGCATGGATGGTTTGAATGGACTGGCCCTCAGCTGCCAGCCACGGTTAGAAGCGTATCCACACCACCATGTGTAAACCTATTCCTACTGTTCATATTCCTCAGCTTTCGGCTTAGGAATACTAACAAGGACTAAGTCGACTGATGATTGGCTGGGAGCAGTTTGTGAGATGCCAATGGCCGGGATCCCTGCTGGCGTTATGCTAAAGTGGGTGCGGGCAACTGGAATCAAGTGCCAGTTACAGGGCCTCGCTTGCATTGATATCCTTGTATTTTTGTGGACGTCTGGGCATCTATAATGGCTCTCGAGCATGTCAACGGCACGGCCGCGGCAACTCGGGCACGTTTCCGGCGGTGGTGGCCACACGGCGACAGGTGGCGCTACGGTATATAGGTGGCGCTCATGTCGACTAGGTTTGTGTGTTGTGGCGTCCAGACGTGGGTGTAGGCGGATACAAAGGACAATCCTGGAAGAGGGTAAACAGTTTATGTGGCTGGCGTCAAGGTGCGAATGTTTTGGGGATTAAGACGTCAGGTACTATTTCGAGAATCCTGTGTATGCGTTTGCGAAGAAATTTCACTTGGCGGTGACAATTTTATGATCTAACGTTAAAAACGCAAATGACACATTTCCCGAAAATATTGGCACTTTGCGTGCGTGGTTCTTTTGCCCTTCATACCTGGATCCGTGCACGTCAATAAGATATGGATGTGATGTTCAAATGCATATCAAATTTGTCTGAATGATATCAGCCAAGTAAAGCTGATATTCGTCTTCGTTAATGATAGTGATATTCGTTCACTGACGATTTACACCGATTGTCAATGTTACGCCTTTTAAGCTGCGTCGCGCTCCTCTCCCGAACTGTCTCAGGCGCTGGTTTCCCATAGATCACCTTGGGGTGCCTGAAGAACAATTAAGTACATTGCTGTGCAGTTTGAGGGTCGAAAAGCTATCCACTTGCCACAAGTGCGTACAACAAAGATTATATTCGTCAGTGCACACGGACACAAACGTGATGATCAATAACAATAATTGTTATATTTACGTTACATGAAGCAAGAAAGATCGCCTGCTGAACAGAACAAGAAGGCGGTAAGTTAATTTCGCGTCAAAGTTCCATGCAACCCGGGGCGACCTAAGTGGCCATGAAGCCTGTAAGAGTCTTCCGCCTAAATGCCTAAATACGCCTGTGTATGCCTGTATGCGCCTGTGTATGCCTATGTACGCCTGTGCATGCCTATATACGCCTGTGTATGTCTATATACGCCTGCGTGGGCCTGTGCTCGTTGTTCCAGGTAGGTGGTAACAGTTGTTTGTGTACGCCTGTGGTGTGCCAGCTGTGTGGCTGCGTGTAGACACGTGATGTGTATGTGACCGTTGTCTGTGTCGTCCCAGCGCACAACACGCGAGATCGGCGGCGATGGGCTGGTGGGCCGGCACGAGTGCAACGAGGGTGGCATCTGTGCCTTCCAGACTTACGACGCCGACACGCAAGCCAACATCGACTTTTTCCCGACGTGAGTGCTGCTCGGCCAGTCAGCTGTCCTCTGCCGTCGGCGGAGCGAAGCAGAGAAGGATCGGTTCTGAGGTGATCGCACATACCTCGTACTTCAGCCGACGCTAATTCCGACTGAGGTGAATTCCGATAATCCCCACAACTTAACATATACTCTGTCGGGGAAGTCCGTTTAGTGCGCTTCGCAGGTTAATGTGCTGAAAACCATTGCACATTAACTTTTTGAGAAAAACGCTTGCATTAATTGTGCATTTGATGTATATCTTCATACGTGCAATTCTTGGTCTTTTATGTGGGCGTCAGTGGAAGTGGTGACAATGTGGAAAGGGATACATATTCAACAGTGTACAATGGGTTGAGCCAGTGGTGGCGATTTACGAAAATTAATGGTTGCTGTGGGAAACATTCCATTTAGAATACATAACGATTCTTGATAAGTTCCTGCGCTCAGCACATGTCCGATCGTTACAAATTCCACTGCGAAACATTCACACAGCGTGTGCCTCCCACAGCGTGGCGACAAGTAGTTGGCGCAACGTGAGCACCCTTTGGAAACGGCACTGAGTGCCACTGCCTGTGCCGACTGCATTCCCGACACGAAGTCGCTCTGACCGAGCCCTCTTCCCGGCAGGTGTCGGTGTCCAACTCACACGCAATGTCTACCGGCCTACGACAACCTACTCACGGCCGTAATCAAGCTGCGATGTAAAATTGACAACGGGAATCTTTTCTGAAGCGGGCGGCTGCCGCGACGACGTGAGCTTCACCAGGCTCCGCGGCATCGCGACACCACTTATCTACCTCTGGCGACGCTCATTCAGGACAAGGCACCTGTGTTGTGGACGGCGCGCTGAGATCGTCACATTCCGTGCGCACTACAAACGTGGCGCAGCCAAAGTGATCTGGCTAAACTGACACTGTGTGGGTGCGCGCGTGTACGTGGGGCCTGCGCCCGGATGCTATTTATTTTCATGTCATTGTCGTTGATTCACGTGGACACAGGTGGCACGCCGCACTCTCTATGGGAGACTTTCATCACCATTGGCGGTGGTCGTTTAACTTCGAACCATCATCATTCATTTATGCTAGCCTAAGTTATTGTATGTTTAGTGTATTTAACTTAGTTGCAACCTTCGCTGTGCTGACCCAGCGTCAACGTGTCTGCAATTTGGGACGGATGATCTTCGCTCATAGTTTGCGGTATTAAGCACTGGCGGAGACAGTTTGTTTTTGTTTGCCTTTTAAAATACAAATGCACTTACCGTGTTGCTCAGACGATGCATGTTAGTACTGATGAAGCGACCGTACATCAGAACGGTATTGTTCAGCAACGGACGGACGGATGGACCGCGGACGGTCTTCAGGCCAACACATTTGTTTTACGTTCGTGAGCACAGGAATGCATCTTCCCGGTATTGTGATAAAACGAATGACTGGCATTTTTCTTTACAAAATGAACGTCTTTAGAAGCTTGTCTTGAGAAACTTACTATAAGCGTCGGAAAGGAGAGCAGGAGACTGGTTCTACTTTTGGTGGTGGTGCAGGTTAGGTTAGTTTAACTTTTGGGGTCGGTGGGGCTCAACAAGATACAGCGTAGTCCCTGGTGAGATTCAATGCGATCGAAGTGTTAAATAGGATTCAGTGGGTAGTAGCGAGACCGGTGAATCAGGTGTGCCACAGTGGGATTCGGCTGATCGAGCAGAACTGATATCCGGCCCACTTGACACCAATGCTTAGCACGAAGATGGAGAGATGCCATAACTTAAAAAGGACACGATAAATGGAACGCCAAGAAGCTCTGGAGACAAAGGAGAGGACTTTTGCGTGCGCCAGGATACTTGAGTCCTTTGCCCATGCTTATTTTCACAATGTGATGTAGCGGTAGCGTGACGTGAACAGAAGGTTTGGCAATTCGGGCTGCTAGACGGGACGATGACATTAAACTAGCTTAGCTGAGTTAATGTAAGGCCATCGTTGGTAACCGATGCGATCAGCGAAGCAAGCGAAAAGCGCTAGTTTATTATTTGAGAGATTCTGTCTGTCTGTCTGCACCATTGACCTCTGTATATAACTATGCAGACAACTCGTCGCCCGCCGTACGCTCCGCGTCCTGTTCCAGCCGGTCCCGGCTGAAGCAGCGGCATATCGGCAAAAGATCGAGCGCACCACCTACTCCCATGCATTTTGGCCTTGGAATTAAATGTTGTTTTACAACAATTGTGGATATATTTTGATAAAAAGTAGTGTAAAATGATGCTGGGTTCATGATGAACAGATAGGAAAAGCGAAACATATTGTAAACTGTTGTAATTGTGCATTTGAGGTCTAACTTCTATCATTGTTTTGCCAACTTTGTGCGGCATTCGGCATGTACATCCCATGTAATTAAGACCCCGGATACTCGATAAACGCTTGCGAAGTAATGCTGGGAATTTTTTTTTGCAGTTGACGGCATATGGGTACTGCGTGTGCACCATATATCCTAATCAGGGTCGAATCCAGGAATTATCATGGAAAAGGGGTATTTGTCAGTGGGCGCCATTTCTTAGGAGGTGCACCCTGCGAAAATGCCCGAAGGGCGCCTTCGGCAGAAAATCCGTTCAGCAGAGAAGGGTGCGTGTAGTTGAGCACACCGAAGGGGTGCTTCTGGCTGCAAAATATGAAGGGGAGCACTCGAGCCTTCCTAGAGGGGCGCAGGTTCCAAATTATATGGGGATATGTACCTGAATCCGCCGACCATTCCTGAATCCGCACGACCATCCTGCAGGGCACGGGTTGAACCTCAGGCAGGGATGTTGCTTTATGTACTTTCAAGGGGACAAGTTCCACATTAATGTTGGCTTTGCCCCTCCAATAGTTTCAAGCTTTACCATGGGACCCTATGGAGTGTTTTCCCAATCAATTTGGTCCTGACGATCGCCTTCATGTATTTTGCCCTCCCCTCCCCGCCCGAGTAATCTTGAGAAATGAACATCCGTGCGCTCAGGGCTTCCTCTTTAATTGTAGTTCTTTCCATCAGCCCTGGTCCTCTTCCAAGGGTGTAACCAAGAGGAAAGGCGTGGATCCAAGGTTTTTCATGGAAGGGACATGTCTGGAGCCAATGGATGAGCCCCCAGGCGTGTCTTCAGCTGAAAATTTCGAGAGGGGCGCACACTCGAGGGTCTTGGAAGGGGGGCTTCGGCTGAAAATTCAAGGAGTACACTCAATGATTCCCAGGGGCTCATTTTCATCTGGAAGGGTGCCTTTAGCTGAAAAATTAGAAAGAGTTACAATCGAGCTTCAGTGCACAGGCTGACAATCAGGCAGCGGTGTTGTGGTATATAATTTCAAGGGGAAAGTGCCTCATCAATAATGGTTTTGGCATCCCCAAAATAGTTAACATGGGAGCCTATAGAGCGTCCTCTCCCAAATCCATTTGGGCCTGCTTATTGCCTTCGCGCATTTTTCCCTTGCCCAATTTTTTTTTCGAAATCAACATCCGTGCGCTCAAGACTTTCTTTTTAATTGTAACTATTTCTATTAGCCCCGGGCTCATTCCAAGGGCGCAGCCAAGAGGACAGAACGGATCCAGGACTTTTCATGGAAGGAGGAGATCTGGAGCCACTGGATTAGCCCTCAGGTGCACCTCCACCTTAACCCGTCCGGTCTCGGGTGGGGGTCTTCAACCGCCTCCTTCAGATTTTTTCGCGGATAGTGGAGGAACGGCGCGCGGCAGCGCGCCCAAATTTGAGATACTTTTTCCCACATCAATTTGACATGCTGATTCAAAATTTTGAGGTCAGGTCATCTAGGGTCAACGAGTTAGTCAAGGGCAAGTGAGATCACCTCCAAAAATGTTCAACCAGTCGTCACGCTTTAACGGATGCAGATATTTCAATGAAACTTTCAGCGTTTGCTTATCTTTACGGATGCAACAAAACGTATGAGTGGAATTTTTCTCTTTTTTTCTCGTTTTTGGCTACATATAAATTTTTCGTATTTGCCGAATTGTAGTTCAAATACAGGATTCTGGCCTAATTAAGCATTTTTTATTAGGAAAAGTTGACTTACATCAAAGTTTCACGGTCTGCTTTACCCATTGGAAAAGGAAAATAAAAAAAACGTGAAAACTCAAAATTGTGAAGTTTAAAAAAATAAAATTTGTATTTGGGGGGACCAAAAAATTACGACCTTGGTCGATTTAGCTGTCATTTTCTCATTCCAAATAACTCTTTTTCTTCATATATCCCCCAAGTGAACTCCCAGAGTCAAAAACATAATGTAAGTCGTGAAAAGTCATGAAAATCTAGCTCCCCTGGCGACGTCACTTTTGGGGGAAAATTGTTTTGGGGGGTGGATCCGGACCCTACTCATCGAGCGCTTTGCGATGACACCTCTTTCGTTTTCGTACATTGCTTAGTTTGGATTTTAGAGGGGGTCTTCAACCGTCCCCCCCCCCCCCCGAAACGGGTGGGAGGATGTGAGCGGTAAGACGGCGCGGGTTAAAATATCGAGACGGGCAGACTCAAGGATCTTTAAAGGGAGATTTCGGCTGAAAATTAAAGAGGAAAGGAGGACTCAATGATGTTCGTGTGTGTGTGTGTGCGTGTGTGTCGTGCTTAGCTAGCCTACCACCGTGCGGTGATATCGGCTGTTTCCGGGTGTGCGTTGTTGGAAGGATAGATTTGTGCTAGTTTTGGGTGTGGAGCGAAGGGGTGTGAGGAGCATTGTGGTGAGGATAAGACTGAGCGAAGAAGAATATAGCTTGCTTGTTGGGGTGTGCCGAGGTAGAGCTGAGCCGTCCTGAAGTTTGAAGCATAGAGATGAGTAGAGCTGAGGTGATTTGTCGTAGAGAGATGAGGTGGTAGTTCTGTTAGAAGGCTGAAGCTGATGCGGAAGAGTAGATTTGCCAGTCCGGTCGGTGCCAAGTTTGGGTGAGGGTGAAGTTTGGGGCAGTGGCGTGGCCACGAAATTCTTCCAGGGGGGAGGGGGCAAGATCGAAAGGGGGCCTCCTGCTTCCCAAATAGGGGCCTCCATTGTGTTAGGGCCTCCTATTGTTTTTAGGCCCTTAGTATGGTTCGGGACTGGGAAACATGATTTCATATTAATGTACTGTTTGTTCTTGGCATGGTGCATTATTTACTCAACACGCAAAAACAATTTGTTTTCGCTGAAAACTGGAACATACCAAGGTATAAATAAGTAATATGGGGATAAATACATAAGTGTCGAAACCCACCAATGACTCAATGGTTTTTCGAACAGAAGAATCTTCCCGCTGACCTCTAGATTGCAGCGAGGCTGATGCTAAGCATATCTTTCAGATATCTCCCATTGATCAACCCACCGTTATGTCCTCCAAGAATAACTAAATATAGCTAGATTCATCACTACTGTTATTTATTACCACCAGCGTGATGCCCTAAGCAAAGCTTAGGCGATCATTTCTCAGTCCTAGGACGATAATTTCGCGAAGGTGAAGAAGTGGGTTGCCTTGGTTTTCGGATCAGAATCTTAGGAATTTGCGAATTTTTATAACATTTGGTGCTGGGTGCAAGGCACCTGTCAAACAAGTTAAAATAACAAATTATTCGCGAATGAATTCATGCGCCTGGGATTTCGACCACAATTTTGTTAGAGGGGACCTATCGTAATAAAATGATTAGTGATCAACTAGGTTCTCCTGTGGAGGGACCTAATCTACCAATATCTTTCCTGATTCGTCGGATTTCAACCCTAACTCCCCCACCCTTTTCTACGGCTTTATGTTGGTATCCCTTCACAAATCAACTCACACTGCTGAAATTACACCTATACCACAACAACCGAATCGGTATCAGTAAATGTCAAGCTGGAGCCCTCCAAAAAAGGAGGGAATGGGCGCTGTATGACCAACGCAGTCGATGCGCCCGAAAGCCCGAATAACCAACCAACCAACCAAAAAATGAGGGATTCCCCCACAAAAGTCAATGTCGGGGTCGGTAAAATGGCTCTGGAGCGCGGAACATATTACCAGATGCCTTCACAAATTGTGTACGACGCCGAAAAAAATACCGAATCTCGACAAATAGAGATGGGATACAAATACCTAGCGCCAGGGTCTCGAATTGTCGGGCCGGAATTCGGACACTTAAGAGAAGAAAAAAAACCAGAAAAGGTCCACAAAAATAGCATTGAGCCCAGAAAACCGGCGTTGGGTCGGAATCACGCGTCTGGGAGAGACAAGTCAGGCTGGGATACAGAAAAATCGCACCAAAGCCCCAAAACCGAACTAGGGCCCACAAATGTGCGTTAGAAGCCCCAAGTAAACAGTAGGACCCCAAGAGCACACCGGGGGATAAAATACAACTGACGCTCTAAAGCACACCATCTCTCAAAAAAGCGACAGGGCCTCAAAATATGCGTTGTAGCCCACAATAAACATACATGGAGCTCTAAAAAGAATACACTGGAAGCTCTCAAGGCACGCATGGACCATGCTAACTTGATGCACTTTCGAAAACGCCCTGATACGTAAAAATATCCTCGGTGCATAAAAAGCAACAAAACCATAAAACCAGTGGGAGAAAATGTAGTAAACCCTTAACTTGAATTTAAGATATATTACCCGTCACATTGAAATATACAATGTCCCAGTTTCACGCCTTCCAGTTCATATCACCCGACCGCCACGACGCCAACGTCCGTGCACGTGCGCACTCATCTTGCACATTCGGCGCATTCGCCACACTGTCGTGCGATGCTACGGTTTCTGCTTGGCCTTCTGCCTTTTGGTCATTACTGCTACATGATAGACTTGCGCTATATTTGACGTGCTGGAATGCTTAGTATGGGCGTTCGCTGGGAAAAGTCGAGTTATTAGATCCGATCATTAATTCCCTACCTCCCACGTTTTCTGGTAGTTATGAAATCCAGATTCCGCTCAGCTTTGATGCACCTGATATCTTTGCTGCTATCCTCCCAGAATGGTTGTCGAACCGAGGCCCTTCCTCAGTGTTCTTTGCAATACCCTCTGCGTCTTTGTGCGCTGCGGCCTAATGCATTTTTGAAACACCTTCTCGTTTTAGTGTGTTGCTTTTTTTGGCACCGATGATTTTTTCACGTGTCGGCGTTTTCGAAGATCCCGATGTCTTCATTTAACGCCTGGTGCTTTTGCTCGTTATGGAACCATGTTGCCGTTTGGGGCCCCAGACTCTTTTTCAGGCTTTCGTGCGCCCTTATGACCTCTGTGTGCCTTAAGAGCTTCTTTGGTACTGTTTTTAGAGGTCCAGGTATGTTTATTTATGTCTGCAACGCATGTGTTAACACGCGCCCTGGAGGGGGGGGGGGGGTGAAATCCGCCCACCCCTCCGGTTTTTCGTAGATAACTCCAGATTTTACCGGCCGATATGCGCCATTGTTTGTGTACCTGCTAATAAATGACCGGCCCGTTGTTTGAAGTAAGAAAAATGAAAATCGACCGAAAATCTTTCGTGTTAGGGGTCGCTAAAATCTAAAACTTTTATCAGCGCCAGATCACAAATATCGTCGCTGATGCGCTTCCCGTATATTAGCAACGAGGAAGTGTTCTTGGCAAAACTAGCGACTTGTTTGATGTACATTGTTATGCTACATTGTTCCAGAGTCATGTGAAGTCACCGAGGTCAAGTCAGGTCAAGTTCATAACAGGTTAACACACGCTCTAGAGGGGGTATGGCGAAATCCGCCAATCCTTCCGATTTTTCGTATATAACTCCATATTGTACCGGCCGATATACGCCAAATTTTTCGCGTTCCTGCGTAGAAATGACCGGTGCATTGTTTAAAGCAAGAAATCTGCCGAGAAGTTTTTCAAGTTAGGGGTCGTTAAATTAAAAACAATCCGCAGCGCCAGACCACAAAAATCGGCGCTGATGTGCTTCCCGTATATTGGCAATAGGGAAGTGTCCATGACAACACTAGCGACTTGTTTGATGCATATTGTTATGCTATATAATTTAAACGTCATGTTAGGTCGCCGAGGTCAAGTCAGGTCAAGTTCATGATAGGCTAATGGAACCAAACTTGGTCAACTGGAATGTGTCATAAATGCAAATGACTGTCATGCGATTGATGTCACTTTACATGTTACTCCCTATACATCCAGAAATATACTCTTTGTCATTGTGTGCCTAAGCATTTCCATACTTTATTCTTGTATTTCACTCCTTTATTTGCGAAGCCGATTGTGCCGAACCGCCCAACGGAGCAGTCGGGATGGGAGCCCGGTTCCGGTAACTGGAGCAGGTAATGACCTAATAAAGTGCTCCTATATAGGTGACCTGAGGTGAAACATCAGATCTGGTAGCTGTATTGCATCATTAGTAATGTCCAAAATATCATTAATGGCAATTTTGGTGCATTTGAACACATCCACAGCGATCCATAACAATGACAAGCCAAGCCACGCAAAACCGGGAAATTTTGTTATTTTGACCTCATTTGACCTTGAAGATATTGACCTAAGGTCGTGAACTTTGCACACAATATAGTTCACTATCGTGCCCATCCACCCTGTTAATTTCGTTGCTCTAGCCTTCATAGGAGCTGAGATCTTAGGGGGGGGCGGAATCCGCCCCCCCCCCTCCAGTGCGCGTTATTTTCAGAGGCCCTCCAGGGCGCGTGCTAAGGCCCAGTCGCTTTTTGGAAGACTATGTGCGTTTTCGAGGGCCAGTTGTATTGTCGGCCCACATTGTGCTCTTAGGTTCCTGTTGTGTTTATTTGGGGCTTCGGCCGCACATTTGTGGTGCTCCAGTACGATTTTGTGGCTTCGGTGCGGTGCTGCTTAGTCCCAGCGCGATTTATTGCGCCCAGGCGCGTGGTTCCGGGGATCCAACGCCAGTTTTCTGGGCTCATCGAGATTTTTGTGGATTCTTTCTCTTTCTTTTTGTAAAGTCCGAATCCCGGCCTTATTTTTCGATTCCCTGGGGCCACGTTTTTTCATCTCACCTCGATTTTTCAAAATACGGTATGTTTTTTAGTGCCATACGCAATTTGTGAAGGCATCTGGTACCATGTTCGGTGCTCCAGAGCCATTTCCTTGAATCGGACATTTATTTTGTTGAATCCATTCTTATATTGGAAGGCTCCAGCTTGTTTTTTCTCGGATGCCGATTCGGTTTTTCTGGTCACGCTGTTCTTACGTGTGGGCCTAGACTCAAATTTTGTGAGCTTCGACGGGACTACCGATGGGAATTATGGGTCCCGAGCGCGATATTTTGGGGGACATATTCGAGGTTGTGGGAAGCGTTGTACCTAGCTGTTACCCAACGCGATTTCGGCGGTTCCTATGGCAGGTTTTCGAGCCTCGGAAAAGTTTTCAGGGGCCCGAGGTACTTATTTGGAGACCCGTGCGCGAATTCTGGTGGACCGACCCGAATTTTGGTGGCCCCAGCGCGAGTTTTGGAGCCCCGGCACGATTCTTGGGAGCTTATGTCTCTCAGGATAGAGGGGGCATTTTCCCTTTGATATGCTACTGCGGCCACTGAAGGAGTATGTTTTTGTCCCAGAGTGACATTCCGGTGAAAAATTGGTTTTTAGAGCAGCTGCAACTTTTGGGGCCCGATGCGCCCTTCTGGGCCTCTAGGGTGATTTTCAATGGCTGCGTTGCGATTTTTAAAAAATACAGTCCAATGTGATCTTTTGGGATCCGACGGCGTTTGCTTGGATCCCTAGCGCGAGCTTTAGCTGTCTCGACACTTTTTGGGGGTCTTTTAGGTTTTTTGGTGTGATTGTTGGGCCCCAGAGTTGGAGTGTTTTTTTGTTTTTTTGTGCGTTTTTGTGCGTGTTATTCAGAATTGGACCCATGCCCGGAGTGTTTTTCGTTGCTCCGGCGTCACTTGTTTTGGTCCCAATGAGACTGTTGTGGAATGGTACGACTTGTCGTGCCACTAGATTGATTTTCATGATCCGGTCGTAAATTTTTGGTACACCCAGGCTCAGTGTGATTTTTAGGGGCCCGGCCGAATTTTTGGGGTCCATATCGTAATCTTGAAACACCCCGGGACGACTTCTTCCATTTCTTAGGGGTTTCTGGCAAATTATAGGCCTCATCTCGCGCCATAAGTATATCGCCCCATTTCCTGGAGCCTCTACCGGTTTTCAACGTCTTATGCCCTACCCTCCTCCATATTCAATGTCCTCCTATCTCGTCTTGAAGGGCCCTCTCTTACATCCTGGGGCCCTTTACCATGGCATGGGGCTTCCTCTCATGTCCCAGGGGCATTATCTGCCAAATTAGGAGCCTCCTGCCACACCTCGTCGGCCTCCTCCTTTATCCTGGCAAAGCCGTGCCAGTCTTGAGGGAATCTTCAATTTTGAAAACCTCACACCCCTTCATACCTGTTACCACACCCATCTTAAGGGCCTCCTCTCATTTTCTTGGAAATCTTTCCGGTTTTCGGGCCCTCATTCAGTCCTGGAGACCTACTCCTTATGGGGGACTCCTCGAGTCCGGCAGAGCCCTCATTTCTCTTCTAGAGTCCTTTCTTTCAAATTAGGTGCCTCCTCTCACGTCTTGGGGACCTCTTGCTCTGCGTTTTGATTCGAACTTCGCCCATCTTAAGGGTGGTATCTTAACTCCTGGCGGACTCCTCTTCTCTCCCAGGCTCCTCCTCTTCCAAATTCTACACAACCTTTCCTATCTCAGTGGTCTTGTTATTTCTCGGGGACCTTTTTGGCCATCTGCGAGCCCTCTTTTCCGGCTGGGAGCTATCTCTCTCATCCATTGGTCTTGCTCTCCAATTTTAGGGCCTCCTCGTTCATCATGAGTCTTATTTCCAACCTTGTGTCGTCCTCTTCCGAATTAGGTTCCTCCTGCCATGTCTCTGGATCATCCTTTTCTATTTTGGTGGAACCTTGCTCGTTTTGGTGCCTATTTTTGCGTCTCCGAAACCTCATCTTATATTCACTGAGTTTCTTTTCCGTCTAAGTGCCTCCTCTTATTTTCTGGGGCCTAGTTTTCCAAGTTTTCCAAATTAAGAATATCTTGTCAACCATCGGAAACCTTCTCGTGTAACCCTGGGTGGCTTCTTGCCCGTCTTGGGAGCATCCTTTTCGTCCTGGAGGCCTCTTTTTCGTCCTGGGGCCTCCTTTTCATCCTGGGGGCCTCCTCACAATCTCTACTCTATGTCTCTTATAGGAGCCTGATTATATTACCTGGGGGCCTCGTTATCAGTCTGGGATCCACCTTGATAGCATCATATTCTGTCCCTTCGGACACCTTGATCACCTTTTTGTCTTATGCATTTACGGATAGTGGTCTCCTCAAATTACAGGGGGCGCCTCGCACCCCCAAGTCTCAAGGCAAGTGGTGGTGCCTTGAGACTTGGGGGTGCGATCTGCGAGCCTTCTTTTCCGTCAGTGTGCTATCTTTCTTATCCAATGGCATTTTTCTCCAATTTTAGGGGCTCATCGTCCATCATGTGGTCTTATTTCCAATCTTGTGTTGTCCTCTTCCGAATTAGGTGCCTCCTGCTATGTCTTTGTATCATTCTTTTCTATCTTGGTGGAACCTTACTCGTTTCGGTGCCTATTTTTGCGTCTCCGAAACCTCATCTTATATTTACTGAGTTTCTTTTCCGTCTAAGTGCCTCCTCTTATTTTCTGGGGCCTCCCTTTCCGTATTGAGGCTTCCCTTGCAATTCTGGGTGCCTCCGTGCCAATTTTTGGCAATCTTTAGATTTCTGGGGCCTCCTCCCCTCCCCTAGGTGACTCATTTGTACAATTATGGGACTTCTTTCACGTCTTGGAGGCCTCCTCATGTTTGGAGCCTCATTGTCTGTGTTTGAAGCCTCATTATCCTCTTAGCAGGTTGCTTTTGCGTCCTAGTCCTAAATCTTCTCTTCTAGGGTACTCGTCTTCTAAAATGTGAGCCTCATCTGGCTGGTCTCAGTGGCCCTCTATCATTCCTAGGGAACCTTCTTACCCATCCTGGGTAAGAAGGTTCCTCTTGCGTCCGGATAAATATCACTTCGTATTATTTTCTATTGTAGGTACCTTTTCTTCCATCTTTTGGGCCTCGTTTTCCAAATTATATCTTGCCACCCATCGGAAGCCTTCTCGTGCAACCCTGGGGGGCCTTTTGCCCGTCTCGGTGGCATTCTTTTCGTCCTGGAGGTCTCTTTTTCGTCCTGGGGGCCTCCTTTTCGTCCTGGGGGCCTCCTCACAATCTCTGTTCTATATCTCTTACAGGAACCTGATTATATTTCCTGGGGGCCTCGTTGTCAGTCTTGAATCCTCCTTGACAGCATCATCTTCTGTCCTGTCGGGCTCCTTGCTCACCTTTTTGTCCTATGCATTTCCGGATAGTAGTCTCCCCAAATTATAGGGGGTGTCCCCCCAAGTCTCAAGGTAAGGGGTGAATACGATTGTCCCCGCTGCCCCTACCCCGGTGGCGACGTCCCTGTTCCGAAACCTCGTATATCCACTGGCTTTCTTTTCCGGCTTAGGGCCTCCTCTCATTTCCTTAGGCCTCCCTTCCCGTATTGAGACTCCTTTGTAATGTTGAGGGCTTCCGTGCCAATTCTTGGCACTCTCTTGATTTATGGGGCCTCCTATCCTTCCCTAGGTGACTTCTTTTTCAAATTATGGACCTCCTCCTGGAGGCCCCTAATTTGTAGAATCTCCTTTTCTTCCTGGGAGCCTCCTTTTCGTCCTAGGTGACTCATTTTCGTCCTGGGGGCCTCCTTTTCGTCCTGGGGGCCTCCTTTTTGTCCTGGGGGCCTTCTTTTCGTCTTGGGGGCCTTTTTTCGTCCTGGGGCATCCGTTTCGTCGTGGGACCTCTTTTTCATCCTGGGGGGCCTCCTTTTCGTCTTGGGGGCCTCATTTTCGTCCTGGGGGCCCTCCTTTTCGTCCTGGGGCCCTCTTTTTCGTCCTGAGGGCCTCCTTTTCGTTCTGGGGTCCTCCGCAATTTTCATGGGGGCGGCGCCCCACACCAGTCTCACGGTAGGGGGACAATTGTCCCTGCCCCCCGGTGGCGACACCCCTGGTTTGGGGGTTGGGGTCGGGTCATCACCATAGTGTGAACAATACAAGAACGTTGTATGTGGCACCTGGGGATTCGTGTTTAAAAAAATATTTTTATTTTATTTGTTCCCTTTTATAGCATATACTTGCGCTGCCTTTTGTTCATTTTCTGGTTTTATTTTTGAACATATATTTTCATTTTTTCCCTTTCTTTTCATTTCCCCAATCCATTTTTTCCCTTTTGCATAGTTCTTTGAGCATGCGTGTGATAGAGAGAATGTGTAAGAGATGTTCTTGTAATGTTGGATGTTCATCGTTGAGAAGAGTAGTGAGGTTTAGTGGTATGTTGTTTGTGTTGCAGTAGTTTGTGATGGATTGTCTTTGGGTTATGTATTTGCTGCAGTAGATGAGTATGTGTTTGATTGAATGTTCGTTGGCATGTTGTGCATTGTGGTCGTGAGTGTTGTAGTATGAGGTAGGAGTGTGTAAGTGCTGTGTGTCCCCGATGTGCTTGTTTAGCTCCCGGTCTTTTGTTCGTTTTGGAACCATTTTGCCCTTTGCGGCCCCAGCCACTTTTTCCATACCCTGGTGCGTTATCATTGCCTGTGTGTACCTTCAGAGCTTCCAGTGTATTTTTAGAGCTGCATTTTTTTTTTAATAAACATTTTTTTAGAGCAACGTGGAATTTAGGGCTGAGACGCATGTCTTAAAACCCTGTCATTTTTTTTGGGGGGACTGCGCTTTAGAGGGTCGGCTGTATTTTCGGCCTCCAATGTGCTCTTAGGGTCCCGCTGTGTTTATTTGGGGCTTCTGACGCACATTTGTGGGCCCCAGTACGATGTGGGGGCTTCGGTGTGATTTGTCTGGGTCCCAGCCCGACTTATCGCTCACAGGCGCTTGGTTCCGGGGGCCCAACGCCATTTGTCTGGACTCATCGCGATTTTTGTGGATCTTTTTGTTTTTTTTTGCATAAAGTCTGAATTCCGGCCTGATGTTTCGAGACCCTGGCGCGATGTATTTGTATCCCACCTAGAATGTTTGGTTCCGAGATCCGGTATATTTTTCGGTGTCGTACACAATTTGTGAAGGCATCTAGTAATATGTTCGGTGCTCCAGAGCCATTTTTATGACCCGGACATTTACTTTTTGAAATCCATCCTTATTTTGGAGGGCTCCAGCTTGATATTTTCGGATGCCAATCCGGGTTTTGTAGTACAGGTGTAATTTCAGCAGTGTGAGGTGACTTATCAAGGAATACCAAAAGAAAGCCTTAGAACTGGGTGGGGGAGTTAGGGTTTAAATCCGACGAATCAGAAGCGATAGTGGGAGATTAGGCTCTTCCACAAGATAATTCAGTTAATCAATAATTATTTAATTTCGAATGTCCCCTTTGGCAAAATAGCGGTCGAAATCCAAGGACTTTTTTAATGGGCGTAGGTGGACCCAGTGCAAATCCTTTTGGTCCTCCTTCTTGACGCAAATATAGGTACACCACTGGTCCCTCAATAATTTTGACCATGTGATTTTTACTGACTCCTTAAGCAGCCTTTTAGCCGTGAACATATTTTATCACTCCAACCCACTTGTGCGTGATATCCTAAGGTGTCTCATCGCTGTGCACCGCTTTGGACGGCGGGTAGTTCTGTGTTGTCTTCCTGGCCATGTTGGAATTCCTGGGAACGAGTTGGCGGACGCTGCGGCAAGGCGAGCAGCGTATGCCCCGTACACTCGGTCGCTACCGTTTCCCACCACGGACCATTGCCCAAAGATTTCCATCTTTCTCCTCAACAAGTGGCAAACAATGGTGGACGCGACCCACACGAACAAGCTGAGAGCCATCAAGTCACGTTTGGAACCATGGGGTTCGCCCCGTCGTATGGTTAGGAAAGAAAAGATGGCATTGTGTCGTCTCCGCATATGGCACGCTTACGCCACACACGGTTACCTGCTGTGCGGTGGCGAGAGCCCAGTGCGCCAGATGTCGATCACCACTGACAGTCCACCATGTTCTGATCTCGTGTCCTTTATATGCCGACCACCATACACGCTATTTTGGATCTCTCCAGATGGCCTCTCTTAGCAATGTTCTCTCCAACAGCTCTCCCATTGTCCAATCAGGACAACTGATTGATTTCTTATCCGAAGTGTCGTTTTTAACTGTATATACACCGCATCGATAGTCATGGCGTATAAACTTTGTAACAAAATAAAACGGTGTCCGCATATACACGCTTTGTACCACTTCTAACGGCATCGTCATGATCATATGAGTTATGGGCGCAATATGACCAGATCAGTCGAAGCACCCGAAAGCCCGAATAACTACATCTACAAAACGGTACAGCACACCGAAAACCATAGGCATGAGGGCGTAGAATTTGGAGGTTTTGCACGGTGTATGAATTGTCATTGTTGCATTGTTGCATTGCCTTTTATGCATTGTTCAATGCTTGTTCTTGCCGTTAATTTATTCGCCAAGAGTTTGCTATTTTAGCTTATATGACAGGTGCTTCGCAGTAAGCACCAAATGTTAGGAAAATCAACAACTTCCCAAGTTCGCGATCATAAAACCAATGCGACCCACGTCATCACCTTCGCGAAATTATCGTCCTAAGGCTGAGAAATGAGCGCTATGTTGTGTCTGGGACATCAAACTAGTGGTAATAAATAAGAGCAGTGATGAATCTAGCTATATTCAGTTATACATGGAGAACATACAAGTGGGTTGATTAATGGGAGATACCTGTAAGATGTGCTTTAGCACCAGCTCCGCCAACTTGCTGAAATATAAAGGCCAGCGGGAAAATTATTATAGTCGGGAAAGGATTGAAACGTTACTGTGTTTTGACACTTAGGTATTATTTATCCACATATTACTAAGTAATACTCTGGTATGGTCCAGTTTTCAGATAAGTTTTTTACAAATTGCCGTTGCGTTTTGAATAGATTATTCACAATGCCAAGAACAAACAAGACATCAATATGAAATCATGCTTCCCCATTCCCGAATCACACTAAAAGCCTAAAAACAATAGTAAACCCTAACACAATGGAGGCCCCATTTCGGGGAGGAGGAGGCCCCTTTTCAATCTTGCCCCCTGGAAGAATTTTGTGGTGACCCCGCTGGGCTAGGTTACATTTTTTACACATTGCTTGTGATGCCATACAACGAAACTGAAAGTCTCATTTTCGTGCTACTTTATTCCGAAATTAGACAGGTACTATAGTACTTCAGGGGATTCACAAGACAAGTTGTACACACATTTTACCCTTATGAAGCAAGCAAATGGATTTGGCTAGGTTAGGTTAGGTTCGGTAAGGTTTGACACTTGGAGAAAATGTAATCTTAATAAATAAATGATTTTTTTTCTCATCAAACAGGTTGGATTGGTGAACATGGGCTAGGTTATGTGTTTTAAGTACTACAACTTTATGACAAAAAATGGCATGATAGTTTTCATTTAAAAAATAAAATGGTTGGCTATGTAATGCTGCATTTTCTTTTTCATGGGTTGAAAAATATCCTGCATGCCATGTTGCCAAACCCAAAGCCGTTTTGAATGATATGTTGCCCGGCAACTGAAAAGCAAGCATTTGCATAGGAAATTAGTAGCCATATCAGCATAATCATGTTTATAGATGTTGGATTGGATTCTAGGACAAACATACGTACGGACAAATGTACGTATGGCAGATGTACGCAAGTTCGTATGCACAAAAGTGCGTATGCACAAATGTACTCAAGGGTAAAAGGACGTATGCGCAAATGTACATAGGCGCAAAAGTTCGCATGATAAAATGTACGTAAGTGCAAATTTACGTATGCACAAATGCATGTATGCGCGAATGTATGTATGGACAAATGTCCGTAAGCGCAAATGTACGTGAGCTCAAAAGTACGTAAGCACAAATGTACGCAATCTCAAATGTACGTGAGCGACTGGAACAGTACGTAAACGTAAAAAATGCACAACAAATGTACGTATGAGCCAATATACGTGTAATTAGCAAAGTGCCGTTGCGTTTAAGAACATTTGGCTTGGTCTATATGCTATACATACATTTGCTCTTACGTACAATTGTCATACGTACATTTGCACTTACATACATTTGCTTACGTACATTTGCTAACGTACATTTGCGAACGTACTTCTGCCATATGCACATTTGCTTTACCTACATTTGTCCGGTTAACCTTGGATTCGACATGTGTCCTCAACACTTCAAAAATTACCTTGAAGAACAAATTTACTAAATGTATGAGTTGGCATGTAAAGTCTAGCAAGCAATCTCATAGCAGCAACTTTGCAACATGGAAGTTTACATTATACAGTATGGCAGACTCTCTCATCATTACTTTAAACCATTACCAGCATAACCTCTACACAACTGACTAAACATGCTGGTGATCAACTAACATATTTTTTTTCTCTTCAAATGCGAGTTTTTGTTGGGGTGACTTTATGGACCAGGGTAGTATTGCTAAGCAGAGATTGTTGCATGAACCATGGTCAGTCTTGTTTCGTCCCCTTCCGAATTAGGTGCCTCCTGCCACGTTTTTGGATCATCCTTTTTCTGTCTTGGTGGAATCATCCTTTTTCTTTTTCTATCTTACCTGGTTTTGGGCCCGCTTTTGCGTCTCCGAAATCTCATCTCATATTCACTGGCTTTCTTTTCCGTCCTAGGGCCTCTTCTCATTTCCTGGAACCTCCCTTCCCATATTGGGGCCTCCTTTGCAATCCTGGGGGCCTCCTTTGTAATCCTAAATACTTCCTTTGCAATCCTGGGACCTCTTTTGCAATCCTGAGGACCTTCTTTGCAAACATAGGTCCCTCCTTTGCAATCCTGGGGTCCTCCTGTGTAAGCCTGGAGGCCTCCGTGCCAATTGTTGCAACTTTCTTGATTTCTGGGGCCTTCTGTCCTCTCCTATGCGACTCATTTTTCATATTAGTCGACTCCTCTCACGCCTTGGAGGCCTCCTCATCTGTGTTTGGTACCTCATTATCCTTTTAGCAGTGTGCTTTTACGTCATAGTCCCAAATCTTCTCACTTAGATTCTCACTAAGTCCCAAATCTTCTCACTCCTCTTCAAAAATATGGGCCTCATCTGGCTGGTCTCAGTGACTTTCTCTCATTCTGCGGAGACCGTCTTACTCATTTCGTGGCTCCCTCTTGCGTCCGGAGAAATATCTCCTAGTCTTTATTTTCAATTCCTCTTCCATCTTGGGGGTCACCTTTTCCAAATTTAGCATATCCTGCCACCCATTGGAAGCCTTCTTATCTAACCTGAGTGGCTTCTTGCCTGTCTCGGTGGCATCCTTTTCGTCCTGGGGGCGTCCTCTCAATATCTTTCCTTCATCTCTTATAGGGACCTGATTATATTTCCCGGGGGTCTCGTTGCTAGTGTTTGGGCCTCCCTGACGGCATGTTATTCTGTCTCATCGGCCTCACTACTCACCTTTTTCCTGCGCATTTCTGGATGCACAGGAAAAGGTGGCTCTTCAAATTTCAGGGGGGGGCAGTCTCGCGGCAGGGTGCGACTTCCTCCTCTCCCCCTCCCCCCGAGGTGGTGACGCCTCTGTTTGTGTGTCAATTTAGAAGGACATCTGAGTAGTCTTACATTAGTGACCCTGGCACTTGACTTTTGATAAGTCGAGTGTTCATGGACGTTCCTCATAGCTTTCATGCTCATGTGATCAGCGCATCAACTACCTGTGCTCCAACTCTTATGGAAATATGAGAAGTCCGATCTCAATGAACCTGGCCTTCGGCGTCGAATAATAGCTGTGTATCAACGCTCCTCTTAGATTTTAGTTTCATGAGGATCACCACATTAAGGAGTACCTGCGTGTCAATTTAAACGAAAGCTGAGCAGTCCGACCTCGATCGGACCTTTTACTTTTAACCCAAAATATCTTCGCCGAGTATTGTAGTACGCCTATGAACGGTGCTCAGAATCTATTAGGGAACCACGTTCCACCGGACATATATCGCCTTGTACCTGGGTGAATTACCTAGTTGAAAAGCCACTAAATTAAAAAAAGAAGAGAACGGCTCTTGTCATTGAAGATGGCATTGTATGCGCATGTGTGACAAATGTTCGAAGAGATGAACCATTGACCTATATTATTACCGGTAGTTATTTGTAGGTTAATGCGATTAACGATTAGGCGGTTACTTTATGGGCAGTTTCAGACATTTTAGACCTAATATATCGCGCGTCGGGCAAATCACCAGCTTCAAGCTTGCCAAGAAGAGCTTCAGCCTTCATTGAAAATAAATTGTGGTAGGTGTTCCAGCTCCATTCTTGATGAAGTAAAGAAACAGCATAAAATGCTTTGTTAATAACCCAGCCAGTGTTGACCTCCAGGCTGCTGCATACTAATGTTGTGGGAAATTCAATGCAGGAAGCAAAATGTCTCTTGGAATTGTAATCTAGGTACAGCTGTACAGTGTACAGTGTACAGTGTGTTGACATGACAATTTGCCAAATCTATTGTACTCAATGTGTGCATTTTCCTACAACAGTAGGTAGGTAGGGGAATGGTTGGTTATTTGAGTTTTAGGGTGCATCAATCAGATTTTGTCATTTAGTACACAGGTAGGTAGGGGAAGCAGGAGTATCTGAACACATTTTATTTCCAGAACACCTACCTTTGGACATCTTCCACATCACATTCAGAGTGTTGGGCGGGGCGGGGATGGCCAAGTGGTTAAGGTGTCGGGCTATGGGTACCAAAGGTCCCAGGTTTGACACTAGCGCCGCTCAGGACATTTCCAGGGTGTAATTAGTGAAAGGATGGTGGTATTCATAAATGATAAACCGTTCTCTACCAAAGTATCAAGGTCTGATCACAGAATTCTATCAATTATTCATTTAAAGAGCTACCAAAGTCAGCAGGAACCATTTTAAGCTTCCAAGAGCAGTCAGCTTTACAAAACCATAACAAAGTGACTTCTAAAATTTTGTTCAATGATTAAACAATATTTATTTTTAGGAGTTACTATTAAAGCACCACAACAGCTGTGGTGAAGTAATCCTGCATAACCACATTTCCATGTTCTTTTTCATGTTTGTAATACAGGACACCACTACAAAATAATTGTCTTTTTAAGTTGCTCTTTCAGGTGGTTAGAGGGTTTATATTGAAATAAACTGTTTTAACATGGATAGCTTGCTCATTTGTGTGCTAAGTACATATTGTACAATTACTGGTTTGGCCATACAGAAGCAGAAGTGGAGCTATTTGTTGCATGTGTCTTAAGTATTTGAAAAACTATCTTCCATTACCTACCTAGGTAGGGTAAATTTGCAGCTTAGGGTAATTTTTGATATCTTAAAATTTATTTTTTAAATGCAATGTTCATGAGTGTAGTAAACATCATGTGACTACTCATTTTCTCTGCATATGCATGCTTCTCAGTTTGGAGGAGAAATAACACCAAACAATTGGCTATGAGTTTGGTAATATAAGGATGAATAGTAATGTTTCAAATGAAGAAAAAGTGGGTGAATATTGTGATCAAGGTAAATGTTGATTTTGAGGGTGGGGAATAAGATGCCTTTTGATGTAAGACAATGCAACCATATATTTTATCCTCAAATGGTTACTTTTCAGTCAACCATGTGGATACAATTTATGACATCATAGGAACATATCTTAATGGGATGGTCCTGGCTGTGGCTCATTCATTTCTTAACCTAATGTAGCCTAGATGGTTAGGTTAGGTTTGCAATAATATAGAATACATTATTGCATAATATAATATAACAGTAACCTAACCTACACCTAACCTATACTAACCTATACCTAACCTATCACCTAACCTATAACAGAACCATCTGAAACACATTTTTCAACCAGGCTGCATATAATTTCTGGCAAGCTGTGTGATGGATCCTGTAGCTGGCAAAGGGGAGCCATTTCCAGCAGTTCATTTGCATGGATGCAGCCATTTCTGGATATAATTTTGCAATACTAGATCAGGTCTGCTCACAGTAGATGTCTTTAATTGAATACATGTTTAAGATAATAGATTCCAGGAGACATATTCTCTGCAGTATCCCATGTTTCAGCATCATGTACTGAAGACATCTGCAACCCATTGACTTGAGTAGATTCTGGCAAGTCCTTTCACATTGAAGGCTGTTTTCCAGATGTGAAGATGAAGTTCTCTAAGTCAGAGTCAACATAGGTGCTGCATTACTAATGCAGTTGATGTGCCCTTAAGCCCAAATAACCAACCAAGTCAATGTGAACAAGGATTCCCAAATATAGATATGAATAAAGTACATGTATATTTCTGCCATTTGGCAAGTAATTATGAATGCATACATCAAGAAAGCACTGTCTACATGTAATCACAGCACATTTCTGTCATGGTGCAGTGTAAAATAATTGACTATGTGACCTGGAAATTCACAGTTAATGGAATTGTGCTATTTCATCCCTGTCTTAGGTTTTTATGAGTTTGCCACATGATGCATGGGCTGTCATCACGACTACGAAATACTGCAAAATGCATCTGACTGAAGTGAGTCATTCAGCTTTTTTAATCCTTAAGTGGTGATCCTTTATTTTCTTCCAATCTTTCACTATTCTGAAGCAACTTCCTTCTTCATCCACACAGTTAATGGTGAAGTAATTTTAGGACACTGTCATGGTGATACCCCAAGATGCCACTGTCTGGCTCAGAATGCTGATGCCTGTCTGGTGCATTGCAGATGCATTGTTGCTTGCAGCCATTGATTAGAGTACCACAGCAGCATATATATTCAGGCCATCAACAAGTATATTATAGCAATATGACAAAGCTGATTCAACCTTGTTGACACATAACCAGGAACAAAATAGCGCCCAGTACAGGCCACAGTACACCACTAAGTACACCACTATGTCTCCTAATCTTTCCTCTGATGGGGCGTTCCACGACAGATCGACAAATAAAATTTCGATTTTGCACCCCAACATCTCAGATTTTGATGAAAATGAGTCTATAGGGTTATCAGCAGCCCTAAACACGCCTGTGACATTTTCAGGCCTCTCCGACTTCCGGTTTTCGAGCTACAGCCTGCGACATTTTTACATTCGATGCATACATGGCTTTGTTTGGCAGGATTTTTCCATGCTACATTGAATGATAAGTAGGTGAGTTTGTACATCAAAATGATTGCAATCCCATGCAGAATGAACGATTATCACTATCGAAACCATAGCAATTAAATATATGTCAAATATAACACTTAAAAAAATGCCAAGTTCTCTTGAGCAATTTTCCCCTTCGATATTGTTATTTTTGATATTTTTTAATGAAAGAGCGTTGATTATTACCTATATTTCATCAATAAAAAAAGTGGTTATCGGCTTATAAATATTTTAAACATAATTTCAAACACCAACCGCCCGGCCTCATTTTACCCAATACGGCGTCGTTCAGCAACGGCCGCGGCCAGCTGCTGCCAACGGGGGATAGGGGTGCTGGCGGCTGTCGTCCGCGGCCCCGTGGGATTGAGAGGACACTATGCAGATTATTTATATACACCAGGCAGGACGTTTTAGCACTTCATTTATTATTCACACAAATAACAAGCCGGAAAGTACATGTACATTTGCGAATGCTAACGAGATGGTACAATGAGGCTTATCAGAGGTACAAAATGCATAACTTAACATTAGCTCACTTCACATTGTAATTCGCACATAAACAAACGGAAATCAGCTGCTGATGTAGGTCACGCTAACCATTCAACCTAAATCCTGTAGCAAATCAGGCCACCATCACCTCTCTTCCTTCACTTATGGCAAGTTCTCGCACAACGACAATGTTTGCCTTCACTGGAGTTACCCTGTGTATTTTTAGAGTCCCTTTGACAGTTTTTGCCATTGACAGTCTATCGCCAAGCTCATGCCGTGTACGACTAACCTCTTCTTTCGCTACAAAGCAGCATTCGGTATGCAAATTACCCTTGTCCTGTAGCACTTTACATAGCTTTTCCGCAGTAAGAATGTGGTCCGAGTGTGTCCGCGAAAGACTGGCGCTAGCTGCAACCCTTTTCAGTGTACCCCCAACACCGTCGCACGAATTTTTCCCATGCGACGTTGCAAAAAAATTCCAATCGCACTGGACTCCGAAATCCTCATCATGAAAACTCACATTCACGAAATTAAACTTATTCTTGTACTGGGCAGCTGACCCATCCAACAAATAATGAATCTTTTTCAAGTTCGGGACTATGCCTTTCCCTCTCGGTACAATGTGCTGCAAGAATGTGTGCACAGCGACGGTGTCATGCTTCAGTTCGTTTGATAACACGCAAAAACTGTGGCATTCAATCTTTCCAGCCTCTCGCCAATAAACAACAAACGGATGAACGGTACACTGTGGTGCGTTCCAGTGATATGACTGAATTTCGTCTTGAACTACAAAAGTGTAGTTTTCTGAAAAATATAATATGATCAGTGCTTCATGCTCAGGTAGCTGCTTTTTTAGATCGTCGAAATATTTGCTTTGATGCTGACTCGTGAAATGATGCCGAGTAAGTGTCACAATGGCGTCAGACAGTTTGTCAAGAAACTCGTCCATAGGAAGAACAATTTCGATCAAAGTGCAACGATCCGTGCTTAGCCACTGACTAAATCTGACTTCGTCCACCAAGTCTGAGATTTCCCCTGCCTGCGCATTTAAAGTGTCGATCAAATATGACCTGACACCGTCCTGACCTGGACAGTTTTCACACTTTTGCAGCATACAGGCTTCCCTCCCGACATCACAAACCGCGTGCTTCAACAGGTCCTTGTAGGTAATGTCTTTTAAGCCCAGAGACGCTAACATTAGCTTCACGTTCTGGTGATAGCAACATACACAAACCGTATGAGTGCCGTTGCTTCCCAACAGGACACAGTGTTTGGGGCGGAGGCTGGCGAACTTCGAAAACCCAATGCGCGGGTTGCTACCGTTCTCTTTATGAAGTTGGTAAATTTCCTGCAAATTACCTAAAATCAAACGTTTCTGCTTCTTTACTTTAACCCATTCTCATCTCTTACCGTCACATAGTCTTTTTTTCCAGGACATTTTCTACTCACTTCGGGGCCAGGGGGGAGGTGGCAGTCACGTCTCCCATATCATCCTCCCGGGACGCGCGTCTCCTTTGTTGACATCCCACGCTCGGCTCCCCCTTCCCCTCCCCCTCCCCCCGGCAGGCGTATCGCGAGGCAGCGGCAGCGCGCGCGCCGGTCCGGTGAGCGCAGCGCCCGCATTCACCGCATTTCATTCGTCTTTCCAAGTCGATAACCACTTTTTTTATTTATGTTTCTAGGGTAAAAAAACTACGCTCTTTCATATGAAAGTGAGAAAAAATACGATATCGGAGGGGAAAAATGTTTTAATTTCTTTTCAATTTTTTATTTGGCTAGAGTCGGCATAAAGTACGTAATGAAAGTTTAAATGGTGACATAGTCATATTCTTCAATGTTTTGTCTTCATTTTGACGTATAAATTTGTTCAGTTACTGAAAAATGACTTGGAGAAAATTAGCACCAAAGATAGTCATGTCAGTGCAAAATGTAAAAATTATATAGTTCATAACTAGAAAACGGTAAACCTAAGAGACTTAAAAATGGCACAGGCGTGTTCAACGATGCTGATAACCCTATAGAACCATTTTCATCAAAATCTGAGGTGTGAGGGTGCAGGTCACATGTCGATTTGTCGTGGAATGCCCCTGATGTGAACATGCATTGTCGTGCCAACAAGGAAGTTGAATATCCAGCCAAAGAGTCTGAAATACCTAGTTTAGAGAACTTTGTGACAAATATGTCAAAACACCTGCATCAGATATTTTACTGAAGTTCAATAGAATGAGATCAGTTATCATTCTATGGTCTAGCCATCTCAACACCTTGTACACTAATAGCATTTGGTCTGTTGTTGATCATCTCATCTGAAACCAAACTGATGTATTATAAAATGTTATGGCCATCCAGGCACCGATTAAAAGTTCTATGAAAATGATATGATTGAGTATTTTAGAAGACATGCTAAACGAGTCTCCTTGCCTTTTCTTCCTGCCGTTCGATATTGACGGGCGCCGATGTGCATTTAAATTAGCCCGAATGTCCTTCCACACAGCTGCTGCGGCTGCCGGGGGACCTCTCACGGCTGCCCATCGTGTCCGATACGACCACGACCGACGACCACGACCGGCGACCGGCGACCGGCGACCGCGACCGGCGACCGTGACTGGGCACCGATTGGTGGCGGGCCGATAGTGGTGGGCGGCCGCGGCGCGTGCGGCAGACGTTCGGCACAGTTGGTCACCACCGCATCACCCGCCGCCGCCACGCCGCCATGACGCTGGGCAGCGCCGGCGGCCTGATGGCCGCCCTGACGCGCCGCAAGACCGTCTCCGAGGAGACGATGGCCGACACCGGCCTGGCGCGCGTGCTGGGCCTTGTCGACCTGTGCGGTCTGGCCATCGGCTCCACGCTCGGCCTGGGCATCTACGTGCTGGCCGGTGACGTGGCCAAGAACGAGGCCGGCCCGGCCGTCGTCGTCTCGTTCCTGGTAGCCGCTGTCGCGTCGCTCTTCGCAGGTGGGTGGTGGGCCGCGGCCGCGCCGCACCGTGGGCAGTTGTGCGTCCGCGTCGTTCAGGTCGCGGCGGTGGTGCTTGGGTGTTATCTGGTCAGTTGTTCACTGGAAGACCAATGCCGACGAGTGAGCGATTCGTCCGTCGTTGGCAGTCTGCCGTTTATCCGCGGGTGGGTGCTCGCAGATCAGTCATCTGAGAAGCAAGCGGCGAGTAGTCTAGGGGTGAGGTGCACTGAATCGTTGATTGAGTCGAGGTGGAGGTGAAGGGCCGCCTGCCGCCTCTCTTTGTTTGCTACCAGACGCGTGAGAGATTGGCGACGTCATGTGGCCCAACAGTCGGCGCGTCTTAAAGCCAGTAGCCAACCAGTCAACTGAGAAGCTAAGTAGATATGAAAGCGCATGAAGCAATCTTGGCGTCTGTTTTCGAAGTTCCGGTGTGAGTAATCACTGATATAGATTTAATGTCGTATTGCTGAGGTGAAAGTGGTCTCGTTTCACTTTTCAAAACTGGTGTGATGCTGAAAGTGGCATTGCGTAAATAGGTGGAAAACTAGATCTCGTTAATTTGCAAGGCGTGCAATTCGAGGCATATCCAATGCACATTTACGTTCCCCATTACGTACGCGAAGTTCAATGCATATCTAAGTTGGGTTTATGACAGAGGCAGTGCCGAATCCCCGAGTGTGCTTAATCAATTGTTGGCCATCCATAATTTCTTATAAGAACTTCTTGTATAGACAAACGTTCATCAGAAATACACGATTACTGGAAAAATAACCATCGCATGTGGGATGTCAACTATTGACACTTCATTATTGACATCCCATGCCCCCTGTTCGGTAGTTATATGTGACTACGTAATTTTTGACAATAGCATGTTTGCTAAAACTTGACATGTAGGTTCCTGCCATGAGTTATTTCGGTTCCTGGTACAGAAATTATTTCCTCTTGATAGATTTAGGTTACTTGCAGGTCAATTTTAGGTCAGTTATAGATCCCGTGTTGGTCTCCTGGGGTTGATAAGCGTCGGCGTCATTAGTGCGATGGGTGAGGGCCCGGCTCGGCGAGTTGGCAGTGGACCGTGGTCAAGTGAGCCAATCTCGAGAACGGCACGGCCCAAGCGTGCTACTCACCCCACCCTGTTCTGCGAGATGTTATCATTGCGGCGGTGCGATAGTCGCCTGGTGTGCCCGGACTCAGTTGATTATCTGTGACGTCACAGCGAGGACAGCTATCCGCGCTGAACAAAATGGGCTGGATCGAAGCTTCTTTGAAGCTGGTCAGCCTGACTTTGTCAACTGCAGTCAACTTTGCAAGATTTGGAAGCGTGAATGTCTCGCTATGGTGGAACAAGTTTTGGTGTTCGATCCCCACATTGCCAAATACCATAGGTTCCTGTATAGGGTAGTGTCATGGAACGCACAATTTGTGGATATGTGCGTTCCACGACAGATCCACCAAAAAATCAAATGTTGTACCCACTATCTTTGCATTCAGGACAAAATTGATGTGCAGGGTGGTCTTGTGCCCTGAACACGCCTGAGCAAAGTTTAGTTCGATCCGACCAACGGTTTCGGAGTTATAGCATACGGCAGTATTTTGAGGTCACACCACAAGGGTATCTTTGGCGATAGACATCAAATCGATAATGAAGATAACGTGTGGCATATTTTGCATCCTTGAGAAGAAAAATGATGAAAGAAAGGACATCGGTGATACAATATCAACATATCTCACGTTTGACCTCGTGACCCCATGATCTCGCGACCTCGTGACCTGTGACCCCTAGTCAATTGAAATTGATCAATTTGATGGCAAAAATACAAACGGGCATGATTTGTCTGCCATAAAAAATACGCTTTGCTTTGAAATAACGCATATACGCGTCCGTTTTCCATGATTTCTATGATTTTCCGGTTTTCAGAACTGACGGAGAGAGAGAGAGAGAGAGAGAGAGAGAGAGAGAGAGAGAGAGAGAGACATAGAGAGAGAGAGAGAGCGAGAGAGAGCGAGAGAGCGAGAGAGAGAGAGAGCGAGAGAGCGAGAGAGCATAGAGAGAGAGAGAGAGAGCGAGAGAGAGAGAGAGAGCGAGAGAGCGAGAGAGAGAGAGAGCGAGAGAGAGACAGAGCGAGAGAGAGAGAGAGCGAGAGCGAGAGAGAGAGAGAGCGAGAGAGCGAGAGAGAGAGAGCGAGAGAGCGAGAGAGCGAGAGAGCGAGAGAGCGAGAGAGCGAGAGAGCGAGAGAGACGAGAGAGGCGACGGTGACGGTGAGAGCGACGGTGAGGAGCGGTGACGGTGACGGTGACGGTGACGGTGACGGTGACGGTGACGGTGACGGTGACGGTGACGGTGACGGTGACGGTGACGGTGACGGTGACGGTGACGGTGACGGTGACGGTGACGGTGACGGTGACGGTGACGGTGACGGTGACGGTGACGGTGACGGTGACGGTGACGGTGAGAGCGAGAGCGAGGGGTGGCGGTACGTCCGAAGTGACACCTTCGCTGGGTAAGTCGGCTGCAGGCAATGAGTACGTGGCGGACTGACAGTGCAGCATTGTACCTTGGACACAGCGGACTGCCATTGCCGGTTAGAAGGTATTACCGATACGTCATCCATAGGCTAATCTCCGCGTTGCGACTTGATTTTACTGCGGAGTATCGGGCGGTCTGGTAATGGAAACATCTGATCCAGCTGACCCAACAACAAGAAGTGCAATTATGCCTTCATGTTACCCGTAGGCATCATTTGCATGAACGCACAGTCGAATCCCAATCGTAATGCAAACACACGCGCTGTTGTCACTGTATATATAGCGTGTCCCGAAAAACATGCACATTTTCAGAAGCTTCCTGTGATTTCATTGTTCACGTTTTGTGCACTTCCTGCGCATCGCACATTATTACACATTTCTGCATTGCACCAATCAGTGCATACTCCAACAACGATGGGATAAAAGTACGAGATAAAATTTGTGTTGTGCTGCGCTATGTTGTGCTGTGTTGGACTGCGTTGCGCTATGTTGTGCTGAGCTATGCTGCTCTGCTCTATGCTGTGTTGTGTTGTGCCGCGTTGTGCTGAGTCGTGCCGTGCCGTATTGTGTTGTGCTGATGTGTTGTGTTGAGTCGTGCCGTGTTGTTTGTGCTGTAGTTTAGAGTGGAGCAGCATGGGAGGATGTTGAGGTGCGCGTGTGTGCCGACAGCGCTGTGTTACGCCGAGTTTGCCGCCCGAGTGCCCAAGGCTGGCTCGGCGTACGTCTACAGCTACGTCTGCGTCGGCGAGTTCATCGCATTCGTCATCGGATGGAACCTGATCCTCGAGTACGTCATCGGTGAGTGGAGGTGTGCATGTGCGTGTGCGCGTACAAGTGCGTATTTATACGTGCATGCGAGCGCTCAATGGACTGGATTTTTGGGTCCAACTATCTTGCCTGTACAAGTAGCTGTACGAATTCGTTTAGATACATTGGAGTCCCAGAATCCGAAAACCGATGTCCTCATTGCTCAGAATATCACTATTCTAAACAATGAGGAATCCACAAGTGATTCAGTACTCCTAATTGGTGAAAATAGCCCTGTGGCAGGAAGGTTTGAACCTCACTTCCCAGAATCTCAATGGGATACTAGAAACGAAACAAAGCTGGTGCTTCAAAACACATCTTAGCACTCATAATTTTTCAAGTCAACAAGGCCTCAAAGGCTCTTACGCTACAACCCCTCCCCCAAATCAGCTGACAACGGATCATATCACACACCGGCTGATAGCGGACCAAATCAGCTGACAAGGGTAAAGCGACTGGAACGAATTGCGGTTCGGAATGCGCCTGGACACTCGTATAGTACCATATACAACAGATGGGCAACAGATAGGTAGCTCAGATTTGGTCAGGTCGCACGTCCCTACCTGATTGGTAGCAGCCACGAGCTGTTGTGTATTGCAGGCGGTACAGAGAGATACCGCAGTCGTGTTCCACCTCCTCTACTTCGTGCTGATAAACCTTGGTTTTTGTGGTCGTAGTCGTTGTCGATACCCTACCCAGAACCACTTGTGCGCGATTTGCACATTGTTTGGAAATATGAATCCAAATTGTGTTACATTCCATGGTCCTCTGCCTTATTACCTGCGTTTTAAGTTCATTCAGAAGTATTGCAGTACTTAGAATGTCAATATTTTGACGACGCAGGTGGAATTCAAGGAATTCGGAGTTTTAAGAAAGTTGGGGGTTTGCAGCATGGGGAGTTTTGAACCACCAGCAGTTTCTACTTCGGAGGGAAGGGAAGGAGGTTGAAGCATGAGGGTTTAGACGCCGGTAGGCTTCTGGATTCGCCCAACGGAGGCTGTTGTCACCATTTCGAAGGTTTGAACCCCTCGGCAGCATTTAAAACGGCAAACGGCGGTCAGCATTTGCAATTCTGGGTATTATGGATTTAGGGTTTAAAACTGACATTCTCATGCCAACTGGGGTTCGGTCGATCACCGGTCATGCGGCTGGTTTTGTCATGTCACGTAGCCTGCGTGCCCTGAGGCCAGGAACTCGGCGGCTGAATGTCACATGCCAGTGTTGTGCAACACAACGCGTTAAATGTTTGCATGTTGCACACACCTAGTGGAACCATTGATACACGACCGTGGCACACCGTGGCACACCGTGGAACACTGACACGGTGACACACCAACACACCACGGCACACCGTGACACGCTCACATCGTAACACATTGTCATGCCGTGGCACCATGCCACACCGTGGCATACCGTGGTACACCGTGACATACCGTGGCACACCGTGGCACACCGTGACATACCGTAGCACACCGTAGCACACCGTGGCACACCGTGGCACACCGTGGCACACCGTGGCACACCGTGGCACATCGTAGTACACCGTGGCACACCGTGGCAGACCATGACATACCGTGGCACATCGTGGCACACCGTGGCAAACCGTGACATACCGTGGCACACTGTGGCACACTGTGGCACACGGTGGCACACAGTGGCACACCGTGGCACACCGAAGCACGCTGACACATCATGGCAGCGTTAAAATAATGGTTTTTCGTTAGGTGTGAGATGTCGAAACGAGTACCGTAGGATGTAGAAAGCTGCTATGGAAGCATACCAATTAAAATGTCATTTAAGTCCTTCAAGCTCCATTTGACCCAATACTGCATGAGTGCATGTTTTTGGTTTAATTTTAGACACATGATATATGGATGCCTATGTCAACAATAACAATTGCAATGCCACGTTATCAACAGACGGCATAGTTTCACATTCATCATCATAGACAATCTCTGCATATGGAATTGTGTCACGAGATCCTTGTGTAATCAACCCGTAATGGTGAGCATATGCATGCTATTTATACGCACAATGCTTAGAACGAGTCATGGAGACTTCATAGACATGCAGCATCAAGCACGATGTCGATGCGTCTTTTCAAAGGATGCCTATTCAATGCTCAGAAAGTGGTATATTCCACCCTATTTTACGAATAATTTATCACTCCACCATGACACATTGGCACACTGTGGCACACTGTGGCACACCGTGGCACGCCGTGGCCCACCGTGGCACACCGTGGAACACCGTGACACGTCGACACACCGTGACACGCCGACACATCGTGACACGCCGACACACCGTGACACCTGTACTGCTGGAACAATTTGGCGCGGATGCCGTCCCGATAGCTCCGACAACTCAGTTGCTGAGAGCGTTGGCCTGCATTGGTCTAAACTGTCTTGGGAAGATATGGGTCGACACTATGGCATACGACTGCAGTGTCGACACGATGGCACACGACTGCAGTGTCGACATGTTGGCACACGACTGCAGTGTCGACACGATGGCACACGACTGCAGTGTCGACATGTTGGCACACGACTGCAGTGTCGACACTCTGGCACACGACTGCAGTGTCGAAAAGGGTGGACACGACTGCAGTGTCGACATGTTGGCCACGACTGAGTGTCGACACGATGGACACGACTGCAGTGTCGACACGATGGCACACGACTGCAGTGTACATCAGAGTTTGGACGACTGAGTGTCGACACGTGGCACACACTGGTGACGACTGGAAATACCGATGCAGTGTCGACACGATGGCACACGACTGCAGTGTCGACACGATGGCACACGACTGCAGTGTCGACACGATGGCACACGACTGCAGTGTCGACATGTTGGCACACGACTGCAGTGTCGACACGATGGCACACGACTGCAGTGTCGACGACGCAGTGAGCACGCGACTGCAGTGTCGCAACAGAGTGTCGGCACACGACTGCAGTGTCGACACGATGGCCACGACTGCAGTGTCACACATGCACATCTTAGACTGCGTGCGGCCGTTCAGACGTGGACACGACTGCGTGTCGACATGTTGCGTGTGGCGTGGCCCGACTGGTGTCGACTGGCCGACTGCGTGACACGTACTGCTACATGTTGGCACACGACTGCAGTGTCGACACGATGGCACACGACTGCAGTGTCGACACGATGGCACACGACTGCAGTGTCGACATGTTGGCACACGACTGCAGTGGCGACACGATGGCACACGACTGCAGTGTCGACATGTTGGCACACGACTGCAGTGTCGACACGATGGCACACGACTGCAGTGTCGACACGATGGCACACGACTGCAGTGTCGACATGTTGGCACACGACTGCAGTGTCGACATGTTGGCACACGATGAAGTGGCAATGAGCCGTGAGGCGATGCTGCGTCGACCCAGCACTGGGGTGGAACGGCGTCGTTCCATCAACAGCACTGTAGAACGGCACCGAGTGGAGTTCATCTACTTGCGAAGCATTCATAGCTGGAGTCAGCTGAGAAGCTTAGCGGACACCAGCGGTATCGCCGATAACTCTGTGATGTTCATCGAGGGCCATGTGTATTTGCGTCAACTCAATAAACATATGTATTTGACCACGGTGTTATGTGTATGTTGGCCCATCCACATCGATTGGCTAGGACACGTGCCGACGACCCGAGACGTGACAGGTCACATCGTTTTGTTGCAACTGGACACGCGACTACGCAGATGTCCGAATAGTCCCATCAACACTCCACTGCCACGCCACGGAAAATGAGTTTGCACATTGCACATTCATTCACGTTCAGGCCGACTCGTACCGGACTGCACGGTCATCGCAGCCATCGCAGGCAAGACGTACTACATTAGCCTTGTCGGGCGAAAACAAAACAAACGAACAAATTACTAACGGTAACACGATGGTGAACGTCTAACCGTTAATGCGTAATACACAGCTGACGGTGAACGGTAAAGCAAACAGATGTATGTTTTTCTTTAAGAAAAGAACACTGGCATGCAGAAAAGGAGAGTAAACCGAGTCAACAAAGAAGCACAACTTTTGCAGGTTTATTGAGGTCGTCCAACCCTTATTTGAGGCGTTTCTCGATACGCTCGTGAGCGATTGGGTCCGCACACTTTGATCATCGAAGAATCAACGACACGAAGAATAAACTAAACATGAAACAATAATGTGGTCGTAACAAACGGACAACTTAACGATTGACTATCCAATGCATTGTACACACGAAACAGTTTGACGGTGCTACCTTGATTCTTCAACAAGCTGTGATGAATCAAAAGCTTGGGCTTCTTCAAGAGAAGACTAGAACATGCGTTTGAATCGTGACCCCATAGGCCCTGCTATTTTCTCCGTCTATTATTTGTTGGCCTGACCTTTATCATCGGTACGTGTTGGCCCCAGCAGCCTATGCTGGTTCTGTAATTGTGGTGATTTGATTGATTGGTTGATGAGTTGCGATTTGAATTGTTGAGCATCATGATGTCACTAAACCCGTATAAGATGACTATTTCATTACAACGATGAGATTCTCTTTTTATGATTGTTGTGGTTCGAAAATGTTTTTGAAGCTCAGGCGGGAAATACAGGGAGGGGACACGAAACGTAATCCACCCCTGAGGCTGTTCTTGCTGGTTATTTGCGGATTGTGCGAGCTGAATCTCTGAAGCTTCGTGACATTCCCTATCTGCTTGCATGAAGCCAGAACAATCAGCAACGGAAGCGTGCCAGAACGGATACCTTGCGTAACCTGGCGTCCCATATCAGAAACGTGATAGATCTTGTACTTTGACCTCAGTTCCTTTTGATACTTTCATAGAAAAATACCGTGGGAACAAATCGTATGGCTGAAGCATGAAATTATCATTGTAATCCAATAAAAAATGCAAACACTTCACCATTGCTGCTTTCTCTACGAATACGGTACCGCTGCCTTTAGCAATTGTTGGCAGGTCCAAGATCAATATGGCAGACAACGAAGATCTATTTAATTTATCCCAAGGGCGAAATTTTGCAGTACCTTGTGTAAATATCCACGACTGTTAAGCAGCACAAGAACCTACGTCTTGGTGTGGTTTCCATCTACCTCCTCGCACAGCAAGATGGATTTTGGATGCGCAGGTGGTGGAATGAACCTTCAGGTGCAATTCAAGCACCAATGCATGCAAATTGGAGCAAAATACGAGACACTAGAGTATAATAACGACCCGGAATGTGTTCGCATTTTTGCTCTTTAATCGGCTCCTGCGAGTGAAAGATACGTGTCAAGAGGTGGATAGTACATTTTGTCATCGTGATTCCTCTGTGCTATTTTGCTACCGACTCGAATGGTAAATCCTCACAATCTCAGAGGTTTGAATCCACCCCACTACGCTCACATGAATCGGGCTAATATAGCCTTACATGGTACATCTCAGTACTGGAGTAGCACTATGGGGCTGCCACATAAACACATCAGGTTTGTCGCCATATAAACTTCTCAGTCTGGGAGGGCAGCCCGAGTTGTCACAGGCATCTCAGTCCCGGAGGAGGACCATGCGGTCGCTGCACAGACACCCGAGTGCCGGAGGGAAGCTGGAGTTGCCACAGGAGGAGGTGGAGAGTCGTCAGTCAGTGAAGTCGGCCAGGCGTGCCACACAGATGCTCTCCCTGCTCGTCTGGCAGTCGACCACCAGCCACGTACTGTCGACCGCGTCGAGCACGACGCAGTCCCTGGCAGCCGAGTTTCCCGCCGCCGCCGCCGAGCCGCCCCTCCAGTTGACGAACAGCAACGGCGAGCCGTCGTCCCACTCGAAGCGACCCTCGCGGCGCGCGTCTCGCAGGCCCAGGAAGGCGGCCGCCGGCGCCGGCTGAGCTCGCGCCAGCAGCCACCGCACGGCCAGCTGCTCGTCGGCGCTGTTGACAGACACGAGTCGGCCGCGGCCGCGCGTCCGACTGAAGCACCTCCGGCGTGCGCCATCGTAGCCGGAGCTGGAGCCGGCCGCGTCCTGGTGGCGGTAGCACAGGCCGTCCAGCTGGAGTGACAGCTCACCGGACCGGCACGGCCGGAACTCGCACGTGCTCGTGCCTGGCTGACAGAAGCCGGTCGAGCACTGGTCGTCCTGCTCGCAGAGCTGGCCGCGCTGCCGCACCGGCATACACACCGACGTCTGCCGGCATACACAGTACACTCGGATGTCACCACCTATACAGAAGTGTACATCACATATTGCACATTCGCACGCACGCACACATGCACAAGCACACACGTGCACATGTCCACAAACACGTCACCCCCCCACCCCACACACACGCACGCACGCACGCACACACGCACGCACGCACGCACGCACGCACGCACGCACGCACGCACGCACGCACGCACGCACGCACGCACGCATGCACGCATGCATGCACGCATGCACACACGCACACACACACACACACACACTCACACACACACACACAATCACGCACACGCGCATGCACACACACTCACACTCGCATGCACATACACTCACACTCACACTCACACGCACACGCACACGCACGCACGCGCGTGTGCATATGCATGTGCATGTGCATGTACGTATTTTATTCATTTAGTGAAGTACTTTGGTAAACTGGGGCCGATGTGGCCCGACAAAAGCATAGCACCATGTGCTGTGTCTGGTCTTCTTGTTGTAGTCGACTGGTGTGCAAGATCGCCGTCTAATCATTGGTCCCATCTGCTGATAGTGGCCGTCGGCGCTCTGAATCAACAGTACTGGCCTATCATGAGACGAAAACGCGTTGAGAGCCGAATCAGGCCCGATAACACTGACCACGGGTGGCCTTGCGACACCGGCTCTGCCTATGGGCCGCTCTCGCCCTCGCAATACGACCGTCTCAGTTCACTGGTGCATCTCCCATCCGCACGACACGACCGTCTCAGTTCACTGGTGCATCTCTCAGCCGCACAACACGACCGTCTCAGTTCACTGGTGCATCTCTCAGCCGCACAACACGACCGTCTCAGTTCACTGGTGCATCTCTCAGCCGCACAACACGACCGTCTCAGTTCACTGGTGCATCTCTCAGCCGCACAACACGACCGTCTCAGTTCACTGGTGCATCTCTCAGCCGCACAACACGACCATCTCAGTTAACTGGTGTGTCTCTCACCCTCACAACACCAACGTCTCAGTCCACCATGGTGTGTCTCTCGGCCGCGTGCCACCGCGACCGTCTCAGTTCACTGGTGCATCTCTCAGCCGCACAACACGACCGTCTCAGTTCACTGGTGCATCTCTCAGCCGCACAACACGACCGTCTCAGTTCACTGGTGCATCTCTCAGCCGCACAACACGACCGTCTCAGTTCACTGGTGCATCTCTCAGCCGCACAACACGACCGTCTCAGTTCACTGGTGCATCTCTCAGCCGCACAACACGACCGTCTCAGTTCACTGGTGCATCTCTCAGCCGCACAACACGACCGTCTCAGTTCACTGGTGCATCTCAGCCGCACAACACGACCGTCTCAGTTCACTGGTGCATCTCTCAGCCGCACAACACGACCGTCTCAGTTCACTGGTGCATCTCTCAGCCGCACGACACGACCGTCTCAGTCCACCATGGTGTGTCTCTCGGCCGCGTGCCACCGCGACCGTCTCAGTTCACTGGTGCGTCTCTCAGCCGCACAACACGACCGTCTCAGTTAACTGGTGCGTCTCTCAGCCGCACGACAACACGGCCATCTCAGTTCACTGGTGCATCTCTCAGCCGCACGACAACACGACCATCTCAGTTCACTGGTGCATCTCTCAGTTGCATGACAACATGACCATCTCAGTTCACTGGTGCATCTATCAGCCGCACAACACGACCGTCTCAGTTCACTGGTGCTTCTCTCAGCCGCACCACGACAATACGACCGTCTCAGTTCACTGATGCTTCTCTCAGCCGCACCACGACAATACGACCGTCTCAGTTCACTGGTGCATCTATCAGCCGCACGACAACACGACCGTCTCAGTTCACTGGTGCGTCTCTCGGCCCTACGGCAGCGCGACCATCTCAGTTCACTGGTACGTCTTTCACCCTCGCAATACCACCGCCTCAGTTCACTGGTGCATCTATCAGCCGCACGACAACACGACCATCTCAGTTCACTGGTGCGTCTCTCAGCCGCACGACAACACGGCCATCTCAGTTCACTGGTGCATCAACTGGTTTGTGTTCTTACAAAAAGTGAAAAACGGGCGCGTGTGCACTGGTATGTTTGTTTGTTATCCATAGTCTCCTGTTTGTTGTCCATATTGTTTGTAATGTTGGCCCTCTGATGTGAATTGCATCGTTGTGATTTTGCTGAATACACGGCGCACTTGGCACAGAACATCGTTTTGGACACGGAATTCATCATCCCAAACATTGTCTTCTCCGGAAAGTCCGCCAGAAGATCTTTTTTTCTCGTAAAAAGACGAATGGAGTTGTTTGAAAATGACTGATAGCTTATTCATGTTTGATATGGATGTCTTGAGCTGGCTACAAGGGGAGAAATGGGTGAAGGTGACAAAAATGGAGAAAACAAATATCCACCGACAAATGTCCGAAGATTCTCTACTGTAAATCCAGGACTCCAAAACATAAATATCACCAAACATAAATATCACCGTGGGGCGCCTGCCGGGATGTGGAGGCGGTGAGATGCCGTCGAATGTGTGCTGGGCCGGGTGTGTGCACGCTGGCGCTGTGCTATATTTGGGAACGCGCAGGATACTGGTGGCGGTAGCGCGCACGACGAACGTTCGAGAAGCCAGGCCGGGACGCTTGTAGGCTGAACTCGTGCTGTTTAGTTTAGTTTAGTTATTTGGGCTTTAGGGCGCATCGACCAGGGTTGATCATTCGCGCCCGAACTCGTGCTGTGTCGCTCGGATTACAGTGCAAGTGCAGGACTTCAACACGAATGGTGACAGCCTCATCTGTTCACGGTGCACTGTGGTGTGCAAAGATCGCGGAAGCGTGCTACGTGACGAAGGAGAGGATTATAATACCGCTGATGCTCAGCTAATCACTAGTTGTTCAACTTCGGTTCCTGTACGACACACTCGGCTACATGATATGCGCAATGTCGTCATTTTCTCCTGCTGGACGGCACCGGGATTCCGAAGTACCATCACTGGAATGGTCAGTTTTCGATGGCGTCGCTTTGCTGTTCTGCCGCTTGTCTTGTGGCAATTATATCCAACGTAATCAGCCTCATAACGAGTGGTGGTGGCACGTGCACTGAGTTTCGAATCAACGATCGTACATTGTTCGTAGTGTGGTGTACACAGCGACATGTTGGCGAGTGGCCTGGGTAGACTGACTGGCGGACTTGGATGAGCGAGTGTGTGCGGTGCCGACACGACGCAACATGCGAGGTTGGGGGGCGACGTGGTGTACTGACCGTGACCTGGATGAGGGAGTTTCTGCAGAGTGTCGACACGGTCTGGCAGGCGAGGTTGGCCGGGCACGCGGGCAGCCCGGCTCCGCACGGGATCAGCGCTACCAGATCGATCTGGCCGCTGCCGGCCGGACACAGTCGCTCGCCGGCCAGCAGCGAGTTGATCCACACTTGGAGCCGGCTGATGAGGCGCGCCAAGAAGGTGCGCTGTCCGCCAGCCGACGGCAGCACGGCCAGCAGCACCGCCAGCTGAGGAGCACCGCCAGCCGTCACCCATGCACACCGGCAGCCGTCACCCACACAGCCAGCCGTCACCCACACACACACACCGCCAGCCGTCACTCACACGCACTGCCAGCCGTCATCCACACACACACACTGCCAGTAATCACCCGCACATACCGCCAGCCGTCACCCACACACACTGCCAGCTGTCACCCACACACACCGCCAGCCGTCACACACACAGCCAGCCGTCACCCACACACACACACCGCCAGCCGTCACCCACACACACACACACCGCCAGCCGTCACTCACACACACTGCCAGCCGTCATCCACACACACACACTGCCAGCTGTCACCCACACACACCGCCAGCCGTCACACACACAGCCAGCCGTCACCCACACACACACACCGCCAGCCGTCACCCACACACACACACCGCCAGCCGTCACTCACACGCACTGCCAGCCGTCATCCACACACACACACTGCCAGTAATCACCCACACATACCGCCAGCCGTCACCCACACACACACACCGCCAGCCGTCACCCACACACACACACTGCCAGCCGTCATCCACACACACTGCCAGCCGTCACCCACGCATACCGCCAGCCGTGACTCACACACACTGCCAGCCATCACCCACACATACCGCCAGCCGTCACCCACACACAACGCCAGCCGTCACTCACACACACCGCCAGCCATCACCCACACATAGTCAGCCGTCACCCACACACACCGCCAGCCGTCACCCCCTCCCACACACACTGCCAGCCGTCACCCACACACACCGCCAGCCGTCACCCACACACAGCCAGCCGTCACCCACACACACCGCCAGCCGTCACCCACACACAGCCAGCCGTCACACACACACACCCCGCCAGCCGTCACACACACACACCCCGTCAGCCGTCACACACCCCCACACACACGCACACACTGCCAGTCGTCACCCCCACACACTGCCAGTCGTCACCCCCACACACACACTGCCACCCACACACTGCCAGTCGTCACCCCCACACACACACCCACACGATGCCAGTCGTCACCCCCACACACACACCCACACGATGCCAGTCGTCACCCCCACACACACCCAAACGCTGCCAGCCGTCACCCCCACACCCACACACCCACACGCTGCCAGCCGTCCCCCACGCACCCACGCACCCACGCACCCACGCACCCGCGCACCCGCGCACCCGCGCACCCGCGCACCCGCGCACCCGCGCACCCGCGCACCCGCGCACCCGCGCGCCGCGCACCCGCGCACCCGCGCCGCACACACAGACACACAGACACACACAGACACACAGACACACACACACACACACACACACACACACACACACACACACACACACACACACACACACACACACACACACACACACACACACACACAGACACACACAGACACACACAGACACACACAGACACACACAGACACACACAGACACACACAGACACACACAGACACACACACACACACACACACACACACACACACACACACACACACACACACACACACACACACACACACACACACACACACACACACACACACACACACACAGACACACACACAGACACACACATAGACACACACACAGACACACACAGACACACACACAGACACACACACAGACACACACACAGACACACACACACATACACACACACAGACACACACCCAGACACACACACAGACACACACACAGACACACACACAGACACACACACAGACACACACACAGCCACACACACACAGACACACACACACAGACACACACACACACACACACACACACACACACACACACACACACACAGACACACACACAGACACACACACAGCCACACACACAGACACACACACAGACACACACACAGACACACACACACAGACACACACACAGACACACACACAGACACACACACACACACACACACAGACACACACACACACACACACACAGACACACACACACACACACACACACACACACACACACACACACACACACACACACACACACACACACACACACACACACACACACACACCTCGGGCCGGGGGCCTGGGACTTTTCCCAGTGCCCGCCGTCCCGGCCGGCCGGGGTCAAGGGGTGGGCGGTGCTGGATCCACCTCGGGGTGGTGAGTCTCTCCCCCGGTCGGGCGCCGCCTGCCCCGTATAGCTCCTCGGGCGCTTGGCGACCTCCCGTTCGCGAGACCCAGGCGTTCCCCCGGTAGGGCCCCTAAGGGGTGGGGCGCCCAAGACGTCGAAACAAGCACATACTTGTGGCATACAAAACACGAAAAAAAAAACACCCCTGGTCCCCCTCGCGGTGACCAGACCACCCGCTCAGTCGGCGCCGAGAGGAGCCATACTAACTCGGGTAGCTGTGGGGGCCAAGGCTCCAAGACACCACATCCTCAACTTTTACGGTCAGACTAAAAATATCGCCGCTCTGTCTCCATTTCAAAGACGAGACGGTTGTGACAGGTTCGGGAGGATCGTTCGTTGCGAAAAGCTGAGGGAATGGCTCTTTAGAGATGTAGTTTGCGGTAGTGAAAGAGGCAGAGAAAGCGTTACAGACAACTGAGTTTATATACAGTGCAAGAAAGGGTGATCGGAGGATGGACGAAAGCATAGAAATAAAAGTAGAACCGCACCAAACAAAGAACACATCGCGTGGAATAATCAATTGCTATGACTTGAGGGACGTGCCAGAGGACGAAATCGTTGACGGGTTGTGGAAATTCGGAGTCACCGGTGCTAGGAAGATGAAGGTCTGGAAAGATGTAGAGTTGATCACGACAAGCAGCATCGTTTTGACTTTCAACACGACAGACTTACCATCTGAGATATCAGTGTGTCTGATATCTCAGATGGTAAGTCTGTCAGAGTAGAGATATCAGTGTGTCTGATATCTCTACTCTGACTTTTACCTGCGTGTCAAAGTCAGAGTGTTCCTTCCAAATCCGATGCGGTGTTTCAAATGCCAAAGGTACGGCCACACAAACTCGTTCTGCAGGAACCACCCAGCATGTGGCAGGTGTGCTTCCTATGAACACGCCACCGAACAGTGCACCTCTGAGACACATAACTGTGCGAACTGAGGGCGGGAACAGGTTCCTCATGCCTCCTTTGACCGCACTTGTACGAGGTACATAAGAGAGGGGGAGATCATCGCAATTAAGCATGCCCGCAAAATATCCTTTCGTGAGGCTCGGAACATTTATGGCCAGTCTAACCCAAAAATATCTTACGCATCAAAAGTTAAAGCCACCACATCAGCCCCATTCCAGAAAGAGGAAAGTATCATCAGCGAACTGATTGCACAGCTATGTGCGCTCCTCCGCTCCCTCGGCGTGCCCGTCGCTTCGCCAACTGCACAACCAAACCAGATGAGTGAGACCCCCTTAGGGAAGAAAAGCGCGCTGCGTCTCCGCCACCGGCCTCTGAGGTCGTGGTGCCACCTTCTCCGGACATAGCTCTGGAGAAGTGGCGACTTGTCCAGCGAACTAAGAGGTCCGCCAGGCCCTCCGATAAACCACCTGGAATCCTTATCCACCACCTCCACCGATCCCACACGAGCCCAGTCCATCCCTGTACCACCCACGTCAACTCTCCCACCGCCACCAACCAGTTCAGAGAAGTCTGGCGTGACCTCTCGACGAGTCCCGGTGGTCGCTCCTCCGGTTACCAGACCACGTCTCTTGGTTGACGTCCGCAGTGGGGCGCCTGATACGGGTACGTCTGGTCGGGCGTCACGGACAAGTTCCAGGGAGCCGTCGCCGAGCGCCAGAGTTGGACTGAAGCCTTTCAGGGCGACACCTCCACAGTCGCCAAGTACCAGAGCCAGTCCCCAGTGTACCCTAGAGACTGGGAGGGTCATGGGACCTTCTCCCACTCCACCCCATGGGAGCGAGAGAGTTGCACCCTGGCCTTCTCCCGGGACGGGGCGTAAGCGACCTTCCCCATGGACACCATCGCCGCCCAGTGGGGAACGGCCCAGATCTCGCCCGAGGGCGTCCGTCGACGCCAAACCAGCTCCACCCTTATAGTGTACTGGCGATGCATTTTTGCGGCCCCTTTTGTTTTAGACTCGCCCACCTGTGTTATTGTGTAATATTTGCCATTCCTATATTAACCAGATTTAAATGGTTCAACTACGGTCCATTTTGCAATGGAACTGTAGGGGACTGATAACCAGCACAGAAGACATTCACATGCTCTTCAACCGCCACTGCCCGGCGGCCGTCTGTTTGCAAGAAACAAAGGTGACACCGGACTACATTTATAGACAAAAATGTTATTCGGTCTTCCGAATGGACATGCCCTCAGACACCATTGCGCATGGCGGAGTATTGCTGGCTGTCCACCATAGTGTGGCGGCGCAGAGATTAGTGCTGCACGCCAAGCTGCAGGCCGTTGCAGTAAGAATGAAGTTTAACCGCCGCCCAATGTCTATCTGCTCACTTTACTTACCACCTGGTGTTGGCTTCCCGTCTTATGAACCACGACGTCTCATGTCAGAGTTGCCCCCTCCGGTGCTAATACTACGTGACTTTAACGCCCATCATACAGCATGGGGATGCGAAAATGTTAACACACGGGGTCGGAGTATGAAGTCTTTTATGCACGACGTATCTCTGTGCATTCTAAATACTGGAACACCGACTCATTTTACCCTGTCCTCAAGCCATACATCAGCTCTGGACCTCAGTTTGTGTAGCCCAGAACTCGCACAACTTTTTAGCTGGTCTGTGGCCGACGACCCCCTGGGTAGTGATCACTTTCCGGTGTGGCTGGATTACGAGGATGGCATAGCACTCGGGACCAGACCATGCCGGTGGAATTTTAGGAAGGCAGACTGGTCAGGATGCGATGGTGCGCCCCTAAGCCCAAATAACCAACCAATGGTCAGAATACGAGACGCGACTAGAGGAGACTTTGTCCGTGAGGCCTGGTGTCGCCCCCATGTCGGTGGAATCACTCACCAACCTGCTTGTGGAGACCGCCACTGAGTTCATCCCTCGCACACCTGGCACTCCCCGTCGCGCGCCCGTTCCGTGGTGGTCAGATGATTGTCTGCGGGCTATTCGGGCTAGAAGACGCGCCTACAGAGCCTTTGACAGAAAAAGTAGCACCGCGAATCTCATTGCCTTCCGGCAGCCGCGAGCCAATGCTCGCCGCACTATCCGGGAAGCTAAACGTATCTCATGGAGGGACTACGTAAGCAAATTGAATCGCTCCACACCCGTCTTACAGGTCTGGTCGAGGCTTAAGCGTATTGCCGGCCAGTTCAACACTACCCCTCTGCCAGTACTGCGAGTCGCCGGCCGAGACATCACCCAGCCGGTCGACGTGGCCAATGAGATGGCTTGAACAATTTCGAGCCGATGTCGATGCCCTGATGACGATTTATTTATACGCCACAAAGCCAGGTGCGAGAAGCAGACACTGGGCTTTTCCACTTCTGAGCATACAAATTATAGCGAACCACTCACAATGATTGAGCTGCGTTCTGCCATTGCGACCCTCCGTAGCGTGTCTGAAGGTCCGGATCAGATACACAATTATATGCTGAAACACCTTCCATCATGCACGCTTGATGCCATACTGGCAGTGCTGAACCGGCTATGGGAGAAAGGGGATCTCCCATCCACTTGGCGTGAGGCCATTATGATACCAGTCTTAAAGCCCAGTAAAGACTGCGTAGACCCGGCGAACTACCGACCAACATCACTGACATCATCATTGTGCAAGTTAATGGAGAAGATGGTAAACGTGCGTTTGAACTGGTTTTTAGAACGACACGGCATTTTAAACAATGCACAGTGTGGTTTTTGGAAAAACCGCAGCACCGTTGACCATCTTTTAACTCTCGACACTGGTACGTGGAGCGTTCCAGCAAAATCGACACATTGGTGCAGTATTTTTCGACATTCATGGAGCGTATGATACCACCTGGCGCTCCGGCATCATGATGCAAGTCCTCCAGTGTGGAATTCGCGGATCATGATGCAAGTCCTCTTCGCGCCTTTTTCATCGAGAACTTTCTGTTGAGGCGGTTTTTTCGTGTGCGGATCGGAAGTCGCTTGTGAGATCGGTATCCACAAACGTAAGGAGTACCACAGGGGAGTGTGCTCATCGTGGTGCTGTTCGTGATCATGATAAATGATATGTGCGAGTCCCTCCCACGAAATATAGGTAGATCACTGTTCGTGGATGACGTCGCGATTTGGTGCTGCACAACCAGTGCACCGTCGATGGCACGGCAGCTGAATTTGGCGGTATCAAGCCTGGAGAGGTGGAGCTCCAAGAACGGGTTTCAGTTATCTGTACAAAAAACCGTTGGGGTGCATTTTTGCCGACATCGCCGAAGCTGCCCAGACCCTGCTCTGCAGTTGTATGGTAAGCTAATTCCCTTTCAGCGCGCTTCCCGTTTTTTAGGAGTAATTTTTGACACTCGTCTTAGCTACAAGGAACGCTTCAAAACACTTCGGGAGAAGTGCTTCATATCACTAAACCTACTGAAGGTGGGCTCGCGCACGTCCTACGGAGGAGACAGGAAAACTATGTTTATGTTGTATCGTTCCATCATACGTTCAAAACTAGACTACGCGTGTTTTATATACGACAGCGCATGCTCAACAAACAAACGACCACTAGATGTGGTACACCATTCGGCACTCCGCATTGTGGCCGGCGCTTTCCGCACTTCGCCTTCTGTGAGCCAACTGGCTGAAGCCCATGAGCCACCACTCTCGATCCACCATGAAATGCTTGGGATGCGCTACGCATGCAAACTGCGTCAATTCCTGGGACATCTCCGCCTATGCCCAGGTGTTCTCCCATCGGCTGATTGCAGTATTCGGTCGAGCGCGCATTACGCATGGAACCCCTTTCTGTGTAAGAATGCGCAGACTCTTTGACAACGAGATCAGATTGAGTGGAATTAGGCGGGTAGGTTTTCCACAAACACCGCCTTGGCAGGTGACTCATCCAACTATAGACATGTCGCTCTCCGCGGTGAAGAAGGCACATGCAACGGAACACGATCGTCGGTCGCACGCTCTAGAGCACATAGCCTCCTTTGACGGATTCGTCCCGATATATACAGACGGGTCGAAAACTGATACTGGAGTTCGCAGTGCGTTTGTGATTGGTTCCATATCGCGATCTTTCTCTCTACCACCTCATGCAACGGTATACACATCAGAGCTGGTTGCATCATCAAGGCGCTCAGTTTTATAGAAGTATGTTGTGATACCTCGCATGTCATTTTTACTGTTTCGCTCAGCAGTCTTGGGGCGCTACTGCAGTTTAACCCATCTGACCAAATTGCACAGGATGTTCTGCGACGTCTCACATCACTGGCCCAAGCTGGGAAGCCTGTTACCCTCTGTTGGATTCTGAACCACGTCAGCATTGTGGGTAATGAGACAGCTGATGCTGCCGCGAACCGTGCCGCCCAAGCCCCATACCGGATGGCTATGGCGCTCCCTGCGAGGAATATCACCGTTTAACCACGAATTTTGTTTTGGAAATATGGGAGAATAGCTGGAACAGTTTGCAGGACAACAAACTGCGGACTATCAAGCCATGTCTTGCAGAGTGGGCCTCGTCCTATCGCAGGACGAGGCGAGACGAGGTCGCGCTCTGCCGCCTTCGGCTTGGGCACACTCATCCGACACACCATCGTCTTCTCTGTGGAGAGAATAGGCCAAACTGCCCTCGATGTCACACACCATTGTCTGTGCGTCACGTTTTGATCTCGTGCCCTCTCTTGCCGATGACCGAAGACGGTTCTTTGGAGTCGCACAGTCGCTTTCACTCCGCGACCTCCCTGGTGACCACTCGCGCGCGGTAACTTCTGGACAACTGTTTCGCTTTTTATCGGATGTTGCCTTCAAAGCGATTTACACACCTCACTGACGTGTAGCACTATACGCTCGGAACCGTGGCATGTCGTACCAACCGATTTTCGCCTGCACTTGCTCTTGCTATTGCACCGTTTCACTGATGTTGCTCCCATTTCACTGTTCCGCTGATGTGTGCTCGCGCTTGCTCTTTCTGTTCCATTGTTCCACTGATGTTACGCCCGTTTCACTACTTCACTGATGTTACTCCTGTTTCACTGTTTCACTGATGTTTGATTGCGCTTGCTCTTTCTCTTTAACTATTTCACTGATATCTGGCCGTATTCTGAATGTTCGTGCACTACTGTTGGCACCAATCATCATATGCTGCCAATCTAACATTGTTATGGGCGCTGTATGACCGAAGCAGTCGAAGCGCCCCTAAGCCCAAATAACCAACCGACGAGGTGGAGAAAGTCACTGCAAGCCTCGCAGGTCGCTTTACGAAAGCTCTGGCAGTCAAGGGAACACGACAAGATTAGCATGTGCCTACTGGTGTTACTACTGTTTTGGTACATGTATTGTCGAACGACGAGGGACGTGCCACGAAAGGGTCACAATAGGTGGACAAAGACAAGTTAGACTCGAGACAGAAACAATTCGTGCACACATGAGACATGGTTTGTTACCGCAGCTACTTGTAGATCTGATCTGGACAATGTGCTGATCTGTATTTGAGCATATCAAAAACTTTTGATAATAGAACATTTTGACAGATAATTAGCTTAGTTATCGCCCACCAAACATAACCTTGCAGCGTGACCTTCTAGAACTGCCCGAGGCTATAACTCCTGAACCGTTGGCCTGATCGAAGTAAAATGTGCGCAGATGGAATCGGAGCATACGATAACCCTATACACAAATTTTGCTGAAAATCAGACTTGCGAGTGCCGGGCCCTGATCGATCCGTCGTGGAATGCCTAATGCAATCGTCATGAAATGCCATTTGTATCTGGTTTATATTTGGTTCCCATAGGTCCACTGGTGAAGCTTCAGCCTGATCGGTGGGAGCAAAACGATGATTGAGGGAGCCAAATCGAAGATCGAGGCAGTGCCTCCTGGCATATGCGAAGCCACTCATGGGCTTTTGTGCCGGTGAAGCGACTGATATACTATGACATTGATACTAAGTATGCACCGATATGACTTTATGCGATGTGCTGTAGCTTTAATTGATTCATATGATATGATCTTGGATGCATTCCTCAATATGTTGACCGAGTAAATGATACGTTGCAACGTGAAAACTTGCATACCCATGTGTGTGCGTGAGCCCGTTCGTGTGGACGTGTGTACTCGCTGGTGCGAGCGTGTGTGTGTTTGCGCGCGGTTTATTCACGTCGGATAAGGACAATTATAAAGGAAGTATGTATCGTATTTGGAAAACGGACACTCGTCAAGACTTCTTCGCTAGCCTTGCGCGAGTCGTTTTATTTCCTCCTGGCTTTAAGCAACGTTAATGGCCATGGTTACCGACAAGTCGCACTGATCAGTAAATTGTTCAGTAGATGGTGTGAATACGGGCAACCGCTGCGATTCGTTTGGTTCGATTGTGGGTGATGCATTTTTTATTTTTTTTATTTTTTAATATGGATGCATTGTTTCATATACAGGTGCGGTGTTCATAAAGTTAAGTTGAAGACTTCCATTGCCTTGCCTTCCATTCCCTAGCCGGAGATGTGAAATGTCGGACCTCCTTAAAAGTGACAGATGTCATCTTAAACCAAGCCGACCTAAATTTCATTCCTCGTTAACAAACCAGGAAATCAGAACAGCCGCGGTACCGAATGATTGAATACAAGGTGTGCTGTTGTGTGCGTAAGTCCATGGAGCGAATACGTCCGCGCATGCCGCATGATAATCTTTCGGTAGAAGGATGCGGCATCTAGCGATCTGTTAATATTATGCGACTGTGTAGGACATCCATGGAACCATTTCGTGACAGCTGATTCTAAATCTCGACATCGGGCGCCGGTTCGTCCCCCCCCTGCGCCCTCTGGTTCACCGCCCCGGACAGCACTCACCAAAGCCACCTGTTTGAGGAGCGTCATGTCCATGCTGATGTTGCCGCTGTGTGAGGTCCTGTGGCGCCGACGGCTGTGATGACCGGCACCACGCGCCACTGTCGTCCACCAACCGTTATCAGCCGTCACCCGTCCCCGAACCTCTCCAGAGCGTCACTGTTGCCGCTGCAGACGTCGGCTTCGTCGTTACCGTCGCTTGAAGTTTGCGATGCTGTGGTATGGTCGCGTGTGGCGGCGGTCGGCGCCGACACGAGCTGTCGCGGCAGTGAGCGCACCCGTCAACGGCCGGCCGGCCGCCCGCTGCCTCTCGGCCCAGTACTGAGGCAGCGCACCAGCGGACCCTAGGCAGCGCACCACCGGCCCGCACTGGCTGTCACCGTGTGTAGCCGAGCCGGCCGGTCGGCAGTGCGCCGCTAGTGCCGAGTGACGCGGCTGGTAGGGTGGCCTGCTGCCACGCGGAAAGACGTCCGCCTCCTGACGCGTCTGGTGCTGTCGACGCTGTCGGGTCGCCGGCGCCGCACGGGGTGTCCACAGAGGGAAATTCGGCTGGGAAGCGACACAGGGCAGGATAATTATGTGCATCTCAAGTAAGATATTTAGCTTTTTGTCAGCATCTTCCATTGACCTATGCCACTGCACCCAAGAAATGGGCACCTGTTAATAAGGCACAGCTGACTTGACTGACTTTCAATTGCCGCTTATAGGCTTTGAGGTGACGCTGGGGTGTACTCAGACCTAGAATCATCCTATACAGTTGCATGGACGGATCCGGGAAGGGGCTATTCTGTCCATGCCCCCGAAGCGCTTAAGGGGTGGGGCATCGTTTCTTTTCCCCCGAAACCAACAGAAGTAAACAAAATTAAAATGCATTCACCTTTGCCGAGGTTAAAAATAGTGTTCCGGACGAAAAAATGTATTTTGTAAGTATTATTTTGTAATTGTTTTGGAAGCTCAATATGGTAGCATGGGTGGCTACACCCATGACTGCTTAGTCATGGGTGTAGCCACGGTTTCAAAATGGGGGTGGGGGACAAACCTGGGACGCGGAAGTTTGCACAAGGTATTGGGTTAACCCCTTCCCCCAAAAAGAATCCTTGGATTTCAGCCACCTCTTTTTGAAGCACGCGAGCGGCAACTCGTCTGTGTGAAGCTCGGCTGCAGCTATTTTGCTCACCGCCTAATTGATGCCAGTGTATGCGCTGCATTTCGGCATGTGGCGCGGCTGTCGTCAATGCCATCGGTCGGTGCATTGACCCCGAGCTGTTGTATTTCAGGCACGGCCAGCGTTGCCCGAGGCTACAGCTCATACGTGGACTCGATGTTCAACAACACGATGCAGCATGCATTTGAGAAGTGTTGTGCCATGGACGTGGACTTCCTCTCAGGCTACCCGGACTTCTTCGCTTTCTCACTCGTCCTAATGTTATCAGGTGAGTTTCGAGTCAGTGTCCGGCAAAATCACTCTCCCAGAATTTCCAAACTTGTGTGTGACACGGCGCATATGAAGGCGTAGTTTTACATTCATGCGCCCCACTTATTGGTAATTCCCCACTCCTACTACTGGCGCAAGGTACATGGCTGATGCTGCCTCTGGTGCAAAGGGCGTTACCGATGCCCCTACTGAAGCAAGCAACACTACCGATCATACCACTGGTGCGAGGGACATTACCTATGCTACCACTGGTGCGAGGAACATTTCCGATGCTACCACTGGGTCAAGGAAGATTACCGATGTTACCACTGATGCAAGGGACGTTGCGGGTATTTGAGAATTGCTTGGCATTCTTAATGTTCACTTTTCACACAGATCTCTAACACTACTGTTTTGGAAAGCTTTCCCTTCAGAGATTTTGGTTCGGCTCAAAACAGTTTTGCACTGGCCAAATACCACGGTAAGCATGGATGGATGTAGGTGGCCAGGGGCGATTTGCCGGCTCCTGGACCGGATCCGTCTGAGCCGGACAATCCAGGATCGTGGTCCGGATGTACGTCTGTGAGGCGGTGGGACGGTCTATGAATATTTTGTATTTTCAGGCGGTCTATGGGGTATTCAGAGGTACCTGAAGATTGGAGAAATGCAACGTAATACCAATTTTCAAAAAGGGAAGTATGAAGTGTGCAGGAAACTACAAGCCAGTCAGGTTGACCTCAATAGTTTGCAAATTACTAGCAAAAACTAGTTGAACAGAATGTGCAGATTTATCTTGATAGACACAACCTTTGAAGGGACCTCAACATGGATTTCGATCTCGAAGATCTTGCTTAACCAACCTGTTGGAATTCATGGAGTATGTTAATGATGAAGTGACAATCACAGCAGAATGGATGTTGTGTACTTTACAAAGGCTTTTGATAAAGTTTCACATGAAAGTCTAATTCATCAACTACAGCAGCATGGGATTGTTGAAAAAGTTCCAGGCTGGATTGAAGCATGGTCGAGGTGAATGAAACAAAGGGTAGTGTCAAATGGATGTTTATCTGATCGGAAGGATGTTCTGAGTGGAGTACCACAGACCTCTGCTCTAAGGCTACTTCTCTTTATCATCTTTGCGAATAATATTGAAGTAGTACTGAGGAATAGTGTTCAATTGTGCCGATGACGTCAAGCTGATAGGAGTGACTAAGAGTAGTGATCAATCTAGTAATATTCATCTAGACTTGGAGGCCGTAAAAATGTAGACTGATAAATGGCAGATGTTTTTCAACTACGATAAGTTTAAAGTTATGCATCTGGGTCTGTAGGTGATACTTTCAGATATACGATGGGAGGTAGGGAACTGGGTGTTATTGAAGAGAGAAAGAGACTAAGGTATGTTGGTTTCAAAACACCTTAAAGCAGAAAAACGATGTATCTCAGCTAGGAACAGAGCACTCATGCTGGGACTCATTAATAGGACTGTGCAATATAAGAACAGGGAATTCATGAAAAATTGTGCGTAGCATATGTGCGAACCCACTTGGAATATTTTGTACAAGCATGGACCCCTACCTAGAACAAGATATGGATATGTTAGAAAGAGTGCAGCGCCAAGCCACACACCTCATCAGCGGAATAGGCGACTTGGAATATGGAGAAAGGCTTATGGCATTAGATGTGTACTCACTCAAGTATAGGAGATTAAGGGGGACATGATTGAAATGTACATCATTGTTGAATGGCTAGATCAGATCAATTTGACTGATGCTCTTCTGTTCAGAGTATCACATGGGGTTATCAATTCATGTATGACCAGTGTAAAGGTGTAGGGCAGTTAAGCGACAACAGGTCAAAGGGTTGTTCATCAGTGGAATGAGTTTCCTGCTAATGTGGTGAGTTCCCCATTGAATGTATTTACAGTAGGGTGGACACATTTTCCAGACAGAAATATCTTGTTTTTCTGTTCGAATTTGTGATGGATTGGGTGATATTTATGCTAAATAAATGTGCTCGGCACAGACCCTTAAAGCAAGCATGGATGCAGTTGTAAAAGTATTGGCAAGGCATTCAATCCACATACGATGAGAGGGATCAAATGAATAAGGCTGGATAGCCAGGGTGGATATCTCATTGATAGGTGTGTGGGATGTTGGTAGATGGTTTCTCTAGGATGTGATGTTGGTTGGGATGGGTCCTTTACGCGGCTTATGGTATCTTACATTTACAGACTTAACCTGGATGGGCCCTTGTGGCTGTTATAAATTCTAAACACTTCATGACATAATGACTTTATGTTAAGCTTTTGCATGATCTCTTGGAGAGTCCTGTAAGTACTAATGACCTTCCTATCATGAGGCCTCCCGACAACATGGTGGGTGTTTTTATGCTTGGATACCTCATGGAATTTCAGCTAGTATGATGACAACTAATTCCTCATTCGTAGCAGGGGTGGCTGCCCCCTGCATTCGGTGTTGCCGCCCTGGTCGAATTTTCGCAATATCTGCTAAGCAAATAAATAAGTGCGTTATCATGTATAAGAAGTTAGCGAAATATTATCTTCACAGTAATGCAAATTTGCTTTATGCCACCGAACATCTTTTGTATATTTTCTACTTTCGGTCTTTTGTCGACCTGGTGAAAACAAGGGCGATATATGGAATTTATAATACGTGAGACATGGGAGTCTTTTGTTCTGTGGAAGGCTGCCAACATTTGGTAGCAGCCTTAAATTTAAATAGAATTTCGCGGAATCTGCCCGTTCGTCCACCGTCCCTCTTTTGACTCCTGTCACTAATGGCAAGATGCAGTAGGAGTCTCCACGGCATGGGCCGAAACCACATCGTACCAGCGGGGAGTCGACCGATGTCTCGCAAATTCACCAAACCTGATTGGCCGACTGACACCTGATAAATTTACCGGTCGACAGTGGTGCGACAGGACGTGAAGTAAGTGACACGCTTTTGACAACTGTGTACAACTTGATTTTTCTTTTATAATGCGAATATAATTTTTGCCCCGTCACACCACACAGACATTAAGTGTCCACCCTGCACGCACTAAAATGCATCGCACGTATGCTTTCCCTCATAATTCATAGTCGTGCGTCCTGTCACGACGACGTTCCGGACGGGATAACACGTTTGTCACACGACGAACCGGACCTGACCTACACTAGTCTTAACCATCCAACCACACTGCACGGTTTCTCCGCATATTCAGAGCCGCTTTCTCTGATGCGCTGCCGGAAATTTATCAGTTGTCCAATTCCTGGACACTTCCACGGGCTGGGGAGGGGGCGGGGTGGCGGTTGAAATCGTAGGAGGCCGCTTCTTGGAACCTCGTCGCCCACCCCGATGGAGCTGTTGGGCGGTGGTTCGCACTGTGCTGCTGAACACTTCCTGTTCCTTTCTGCGGTTGACTTTGACGTGGTGTACTCCCTCCGACAACGGAAGCATATGAACACCAGCTGTTTTCTAGCCTTGCAAAGTTGCCTGATCATACATTGTGACTGTCGAACTCGGTGCAAACGGCATCACAATTTGCAGACTTAGTTATGGGGGCTATATAACCCATTCAGTTGATGCACCCCTAAATCGCAACAGCAACAATGAGGTCGTAGGAGGATTGAGATCCTCAGATGAGACTAGCTGCGGTTGTGGAGGGCCGTCTGAAGCACTAGCCAGTATTTAGTATGATGGAAAGCCACCACTATACACTTCATTAAAACTATAAGTAGACACGCTGAGCATGCAACGACGCCACTATATTTAACTCAGTTCTGCTAAATAACCCGCGACATTTTTAAGGTCGTAATGCCTGCATCAAATATGGCAGCTGGAAATCTTGCAACTATCACCGTCATAGCACCAATAGCCTGACAAGTCATGCTGAATCTTCTGATCTCTATCAGCGCCCGCTGTCAACTCGACAGATAGCATATGAGCGGCATCTACCATTCCTCGTTGTGCGTGTTTGCTTTTGATAGCGAATAATTGCGTGCGATTGGTACCATTTACCCGCTAGCAATGTGACGAGTGACGTCATTATACCATCATATGATTATAGGTGTTCCAAATGTGCTACCATTGTTGATATTTGTCCTCGCCGAAACGCGTCAGCTCTATTCCGTGGTAATTTGTGCAGGCGTCATCTTGCTACCCTTTGGCTTATGCTCAATGTCTGCGCAGATATAGAAAACAATTGATGGCAAATCTTTAAGCGGTATTTGGGCACTCCTTTTTTCGCATCCAAGTTCGGATTTCAGACTTTAAATGTCTCTTTGATAGGAGTGACTTTGCATGGCTGATGATCTCGTGCACACACAGGCGTGGTACGTACAGCTTAAATGCATGCAACGATCATTTCAATGTTTGCATTACATAAAGCATATACGTATCAACAGGGGCATAGAAACGTCTAAAAAAGTTGGGTGGGGGTGGATGAAAACCCCTTTGAAGTTTATTCCTACCGTACATCGCCATACCGTGTTAAGCTTTCATGAAAAGTGTGGGACCATGACCCTTCTGCCCCTTTCCTATACCGATGCACATCAATACGTCGTTGAAGTACACCTGATATCTGAAAGCATGTTGATCGACAAGTGGTAAATTATCAGCCCAACCTGTTGCTTCGGCGCAAAACAGGCTGCAATGCCAAAACGTCACGTGCAATTTTCAATAACGTTTTAGGCCACAGCAGGTATCGGTCGTCATCAGTTGTAGACGGTGATGGTAGTCTTCTGATTAGCCCGGTGGTGCCATGTGGGATGGTCGTCGTAGGTTGGTTATCGTCTTTACGACATATCGACCGTTGAGTCATGTAGTGTCGCCAATCTGTCACGCCGATTGGCCACGGGCGAAGAGTAGCGACAGGTGAGATTTGAACCCGCAACTTTTCGATTGCGATACGAGTAATTTACCCCTAGACTACTCGTCACCTCGGAATGCTCTGTCGGAAGACCTTATACCCAGGGGTGTTTTATATACTTCGAGGTGGCAAGTGCCTCCGCAATGTTGGCTTTGCCCCCTAATCATTTCAACTTTTATTATAGGACCCTATGGTGTTTGCCCCCAATCCATTTAAGCCAGACCATTGCCGTCGCGCATTGCGTTATGCCAAATAATTTTCAGAAATTATTCAATTTTCAGAAACGCCCGTGCTGATACCTACATGCGATGTTGATGGTAAATGTGTCTTGTACATTGCTGCTGCTACCAATAATGATTGGAATTGAAATAAGAAAATTGCCTTGATCGACATTGGCAAGGACTGTTTAATACAACGAAGAATGGCTCTTAAGTGCTCCTGGGTTTTAGACATAGCGTGAGAAGAAATGTACGACCTTCAATTCACCAGGGGCCATCGTCAGGAGGCCAGGGCCGAAACCTTGAGTAATATAGCATAATCCCTAACGTTACTTTTGATGTAAACTCAGTACCTCCTGGTATATTGAAGGTCGTACATTTCTTCTCACGCATTGGCAAGGACTATTGTATTTTGCGTTAGTGCTAATTATGTAAAGAACTCAAACTTTTCCATCATCGAACAATTTCAAGAGTCATGAAAATGATCAACGATCGAAAAGTTTAAGTTTGAAATTCGAATTGGAAAAAACGACATATAAAGAAAATCGAGAGGTGGACGGTGATTCAGAAATATATATTGCATCACGAATTTTGGAAATAAAATGTTTTCTGAAAGTTTTGGAAAATGTTGCATTTTGCCACCCCGCAACAGTTTTCCGATTTCCAAGGCTTCCCCGTTCCAGAGATACAGCAATGACAAAATATCAGTTCGTGGTATGACGTCATATTTCTACACCACTGTACAGGTTAAGCCGATAGTCAAAGAAACCTAATGGTCTCAGGATCGTGTCCTATCTCTATCCTATGGCTAAGATGACCCCTTAGATGAAGTATACGACACAAGTGTGGGGGAGATGGGTGTTGAATTGTACCCTCCACCGGTGAGTTGGCATGTAATGGCCATCTTGACAAGACAGGTTTCGAGTCGCTTCACGAGCTCGCGCATATAACCCGGCTGGGAGAGTCAGCTGGCAACTGACCCTATGTGGCCGGCGTCACGGCAATGGGCGGCCATATTGGTGGCACGTTTCACTCTGGAATTGGAATTAGCGGACCAGGTGGTCGGCGTCAGGGTCCACGGTCAGTTATCCATATACTAAGGCCTTGGTATCTCACAGGTCCCCCTGCTGGAGCTCCAGCAAGTTTTATTTGCATTTCCAGGGGGGGGGGGTACGGACCTGTAATCGGCAAACCGATGCACTGTGGTTATAGGCGGTGGCTTGCAACCCTAAGAGGTGCACAGACCGTTCCAGGTCCTCATTGTTCTGAATGGTGTCTTGACTAATCCCAAGGAACAACCACTGTAATTCTGCTCGGACGTCCCAAATAATCCTAAGAGCACCTAAAGCTGATGATACATAAGAGGCGCCTTGGAAGCTTAGATGGGTGTCCTGTAATTCCGGAGGAGCGTTCCACGGAGCCATGCTGGCTGCTTCCATCCACCCATGGACGCACGGACCATGGATCCATGGACGCACTGATGATACTGTGAGCCCTATGGTAGCTCTAAAATGGGACGCTTTGCCAGCTTTAGAGTCGTGCATTGTTCTCTAGAGTGGCGGACTTTATTCCCAGAATGGGGCGGGGGTGTCCGAGTAGTTAAGGTGTTGAGCTCTGGGTGCTAAAGGTCCCGGGCTCAATACTCGCACCGCTCGGGACACGTCCCAATTCCGCGGCCCGCCGGCGAAACAGTGCGGGCGGCGCGATTAGCCGTGAATGTACGTCTTGAATCACCCAATAAGCAATATCCCCAGAATGGCGTAAAAAAGTTCAGAGAAACCAACAGCATCGTAGAGACGTACAACCAACGAGCCAACAGCACCGTAGAGACGTACAACTAACGAGCCAACAGCACCGTAGAGACGTCACGCTTACTCGTCATGGTCGCCTGTTTAAGCTCTAGGGTCTCAAGTATAATCCTAAGGAGCAATTGTCCAGCTAAAGATGCCTGATTAATCCCGAATTGCATCAGCTAACTTGTGAGGATCAGTATGATTGATCCTGGAGGTGCGCAGTGGAAAGTCTCGGGACTGGCCTTGGCAGGTCCTAGACTGGCACTTCTCGCTCCAGAGACGCTCTGGGCATTTGTTTCAATTAGGATCCGTTTCTTTTCACATTTTGCCACTTTTGTCGGAATCTTAGTGCAATATTTTTCTTCATGAATGAATTCAAGTCATAGGAGATTTTTCTTGTCCACGATAGGGCTAGCCGCCCACCCCAAATATATGGAACCCTCACCCATTCTGCCGGGTACATTTATCTTTTTCCGTAATCGTGGGAAGATGTTGAAAAGGTTGTGCTTGCTTGCCTTGATATATGGCGATACCTGTTTGTTTTCTAAATATTCCTGAATATTGTCGATACGTTCCACTCAGCTTTCGTGGAGAGTGTACCCATGTATCGACTTATTGCCAACGGGGCATGTCCCATAGGCAGTGTTCTATTATCTACAGGACAAGGTCGGAGGACACTTGTTGGTATGGGTGTTGCTATGGCACTTGACACTTGCGTGGTTATCATTGTATTACTTGTCCGGACTAGTGCAGCGCACAGCCTGTGTTGACCACTCCCGCTGGTGCTCGTCTGCCTTCTTCTTGGAGTTGCTCTCGCTCCTTCACTTACGTGATCTGAACTATTAGCCCTATGGCACAAAATGGTGTTGCCAACCCCCACCTCCCTCCCCCACACACGCACGCACACACGCACGCACGCACGCACGCACGCACGCACGCACGCACGCACGCACGCACGCACGCACGCACGCACGCACGCACGCACGCACGCACGCACGCACGCACGCACGCACGCACGCACGCACGCACACACACACACACACACACACACACACACACACACACACACACACACACACACACACACACACACACACACACACACACACACACACACACACACACACACACACACACACACACACACACACACACACACACACACACACACACACACACACACACACACACACACACACACTTTTCAACAGCATTTTGGCGATCCTGCGTCCCTCCAACAAATCTATGGTGATGTTAGTGATAGAAAGAAAGAAAAGCGAACGGTGTCGCAATGCCCACTTTCTCTGAAAACGTCCTGCACTGACGCATCTCCGTTCGACTGGAAAAGTATCACGACGACGTGCTGCACCTGGCAGCCATTCCAAACAGCCTCTCGAACCAGCGTTGACGGGATTGCGCCTGGGATAATCCGCTTAGAAATCGTACTATGTCAGCTGACAGACTTGACCTCACGTACCGGCGCTTTTGTGCACACATTGCCGAGTCAGTTACGTCCGGTTCGTACGTTACCGAACCAGCCGTGTCCGGCTCAGGCGCGGCTGCTGCGCCACAGCTGCTGCGCCATAGCTGCTGCGCCACGGCCTGGAGAGCCACTGCGCCGCTGCAATCAGCAGCAGACTGGCGTCACGGGAGTAGTATACGTAGTAGTACACATGGGAGACAGGAGCCCTCCAGATTCGTGTTTGGTATAGCAAGCTGTGGCCCACTTGTGTTGGTCTCTCTGGGACTGCTGCTTGCCTTGCGGTCGCCTAGGCCTCTGATTCTTTGGCTAGCAGATGCCATTTGTTGTTTGCTGGTTTTCAACTCCTCGGACATCTCGATTGACTGGGAATGCAGCAAATTCAGCAAAAAAGGCGTTGACATTTTCCCGTAGGTGCACCCTACCATCTTACCCCCTGGCCGCACGGTTAAACACATTTTTTTTTACAGACATTTGAAAAATGGAAGCATGATTTCATCTTGATGTCCTGTTTGTTTTTGACATGGTACATTATTTACTCAAAACGCAATAGCAAGAATTTTTTTTTCTTCGCTGTAATCTGGGCCATATCCGGTTATAATTAAGTAATATGTGAATAAATACCTGAGTGTCAAAACCAACCGACGTCTCAATGCTTTCCCGAACAGAAGAATCTTTCCTCTGGCCTCTAGATTGCAACGAGTTGGCGGGGCTGATACTAAGCATATCTTACAGATATCTCCCATTGATGAACCCACTTTTATGTCCTCCAAGAATAACTGAATATGGCTATATTCATCACTACTGTTATTTATTACCACCAACTTGATGTCCTAAGCAAGGCTTAAGCGACCATTTCTCAGTCCTAGGACGATAATTTCGCGAAGGTGACAATACGAAGTGGGTTACATTGGTTTTCTGATCGCCATCTTAGAGATTTGTGAATTTTTCCAACATTTGGTGCTGGCTGCAAGGCACTTGTCACATAAGCTAAAATAACAAATTATGTGCGAATAAATTCACGGTAAGAACAAGCACTGAACAACAATGCATAAATGGCATGCAATAATGCAACAATGGCAATGCGTACATAATGCAAAACCTTCAAATTCCACGCCGTCACCCCATTGTTTCACTGTGCTGTACCGTGTTGTAAATGATGTTGAGAATGCATGGAAGCTGGGGAGCTGTAATCCTGCAGGCTGTAATAACAGAAAAGAAGTTTGTAGACAGGAAATGCACTTATGGGGATGGGTGCTGTTTTATATGCTTATGAGGGTTAATTTGTCCCCTCATTGTCGGCCTTGCCCCATAGGCGTATGTTTCTGAAAATTATTGATGGGCCAGTGGAATACCTATGTTTACATCAAGGGAGGGGGCAAGCGGATTTGCACCTACGCCCATTAAAAAGTCCTGGGATTTCGACCCCTATTTTGTTAAAGGGGACCTTTCGAAATGAAATAATTAATGATCAACATAATTTTCCTGTGGAGGAGCCTAATCTACCACTATCTTTCCTGATTCGTCGGATTTTAACCCTAGCTCCGCCACCCAGTTCTACGGTTTTATTTTGGTATCCCTTGATAAATCAGCTCACACCAGGGTCGGTCCGATCCGCCCACTGAGGAACTTAAGGAAGTGCCTCACCTCAGTAGAGCTGAAATATCTTTCTTATGTTATTTTTGTGCATAACGATGCTATTATCCATCGGAAAATCACAAAATTAAAAAGTTGACATGAAACGTTCACTGGTGATTCATAATTACCGTAAAAAAAGTAAGTTAATATATACATATTAATTTCCAAAGCCTTAATCTAAATATCGCGTATTATGCGCTTTCGTTTCATACGAAGCGCAAGGTATGGAACCTTCGCTAGATGAACCGAAGCGTTTCTTTGGGGTGCATTGTAACGTCAAAGGAAATTGTGTGCAAGTTAACGTTCGTGCTAAATCGGAGGATGCTTCACACAAAAAGTTTTGATTGATTCATTAAATTAAGGGAATCGAGCGTCATTGTAGTGTTGGAGCAAGTTTCCTATCTGTATGGATAGGATGGGTGAGGAATTCTGCTCAACTTAGAGCGTTCAGGAACGGTGGGCTAAGACTGGGATTTGATGTGGTCCTTCTCAGCACCTCCACCGCCGCAACAGCCTGCTTTTGACCAGACTCGGTCTATGGCACACAATGTATGCAAAATCAGAAACGTTTGACGACAAATTCAAGGAGTTACAAACTTGTGAAAAATATTAAATCAAATCTGAGAATTAGTTTTATTGGCACCGCTGAGCAACTCAAAACCGGCCCAGGATCTTCCAGTACATCCGGTTTGTACTGGTATGTTGAACTGTTCCCAATGTAAAACCAGGCTTTAGTAAAACCAGGCTTTACCTTTAGTAAAAACCAATTTAAAACCAGGCTGTCTGACCAAATGTTTTGCTTGATCTTTTGGCTTATAGTATTGTTCATGTTCGTCATAGTTCGTAGGCAAGTACCCATGCCTGGAGACACCAAGTTGGTATGTTGTCTGGATCCACCGGTTTTGTATCCTGCTGATCTTAGTTTGTCATTTTCTATATGTACTGTGAAAATATGCCCTGCAAATATGAACTTGGATCCCTTGCCTTCGTGAGAGATCTCCAGCCCTGCAAGTGCCAAGGAACTTTAATAGGGAGAGTGAAAGGAGATGTTGGCAATCCCTAAAGGTGACCAGCTACGACTAAATTTTATAATTGGCCGATGCATGTATACATTTTGTTGGTGTTCTTTTTTCCCAATTGCAGTGTTCTTGATATTTTTTAATGAGTTTGAATCGCTCAACAAACAAATTCGTATATTATTATAACCTTGGATCCTTAGTATATGAACCAATGCATTCCCAGGGCTAGCAAATGTATAGTTTTTGCTTGGCCCCAAAAATGTATTGGGTTGTCCTTAAATTCCTTTCTCTGTTGTGCTGTGCTTCTATAGAACTGACACACGTAGCAATACCATTTTGGTAAACAATGATGATAATTCATGCAAAATAACTTATTGTGCTTTAGGGTATTCACAGGACATATTTTATACATGTTACCCCCAGATAGCAAACAAAGTGGAAAGGCTTGGCTATGTCAGGTACTTCTCATTTGGAATGCTTGATTTTTTTATTTAGAAAATGATCCATTGGATTGGGTTGTGTGTTGTCAATTTTGAATAAAGAACAATCTGTTGTGGGCAATCGTGTTTTAAAATAAAAATTAATGTTAGGCTATGTTAAGAAATGGGCATATTACATTTGATTTTTACACCATATTTTATGCCATGTTACCTAACTCAAAGCCACTTTCTTTGTGTTTTCTTTCTTGCCAGCTGAAAAGTAAGCATTTATACATGAAATGAGTGGCTACACTAGCTTCCTCACTTTTATTAATAGTATATTGGGGGAAATCTAATAGTTAAAAAAAATACCTTGAAGCACAATTGTATGTATATTTTTGTGTGAAGAGTTATTTATGCACAAAAGCTTATTTTATGTTTCAGCTTCTACCTTGTTTCAAGTCTGCTTCATGGTTACCATAGTAGGTAAAATGGAGTAACCTGACATCGCTATGGGCATTAGGGCACAGCGTCCTTGAAAAATTTTGGATTCGAGACTCGGCCCTACGATTTTGAGATGTAATCGAGTGTGCTGATTTCAAATTCGAAAACTATTTTTGGATCAAAGCATTTTTTGGTCCGCAAATTTACACTTTTCTGCAGGCATGTTTCCTAACTTTACGCTAAATATGGCACTATGGACACAAAAGGCATATCTCAAAGTTGTGTGACTGTTATATTCGTAATGTTCACAACAAAATACCTATGGTTGCCACTTTTCAGCGCGCTAAAGCGTATATTGGATATATTTCTGACGATTTCTTTGGTCCGTCCGACACATCTCTCACTAACGCCATCTATAGGTGTTTTTTTCATTAACTCGGAAAATTGACTCATTGAACTAGACATATATCAAAAGCCTGTCCAGTATACATCTAAAATGTACACTAACGAACTAAAAACTGATGCCTAGGTTCCCTCAGGGTCGGATCCAGGGGGAGGCAATAGTAGGTATGTTGAAAAAGGCAGTCAGGTTCGTATACAAAATACAAAAAGCGAACACGTTTCTCGAAAACTTCAAATAACATAACACAAGCTTTGAAGTATCATAGCAATCGTTTGTAATGTAGGAAAACATTGCATAACACACATGACCACCGTTTAGTGATCGACTGAGGGAAATAATAGATATCTGAAGGACAGAATGAATAAAGTACAGTTTTGTGTGGCCTTTTTACTACTCCACGTCATTGGCCTACTTCATAGCTTCCATTACATCCTTCTTAGAGAGGAACACTGGCAACTGTTTTCTGTGGTGGGCGCTGGCGCGGACATAGCCATCTCGGGCCTCCTGACCCACCACCTTTCCAGCGGCTGTCGTGACGTGCTGGACCGCCCGCTCCGTCGACTGGATATTCGCAGGGAACGGAGGGACATCCAGCGGCATGGATATGATCCTGCTGAGTTCTGTTGTGGCGATTCCGCACGTAAACACAGGTTCCGTGATCTCTGTGTCGTCCCAGTCGATCAGTTGTATAAGTGATGAGGTGGACATGTTGATCTTGGGGTGCTTTCTCGTCCTTGGCGACTTGTCCCCGTACTCTGCTCCTCCTCTCACACCGATGATCTTTTCGATGGCAAACTTCCTATCTTCAGGTTGTTCGCTGGCGAGAAGGGACAGTAGAAGGCTCTCAGGATGGGCGTACCAGGCGGAAGACCGAACACAGCGGGTAACCGCCGCCTGAACCTCTTCTGGTTGCGTACGAAGGGTCCGGAGATGGGTTATTATGTGTTTGGGTGCGTCCACGATTTTTGGCTTCGTCTTAATCTCAAAGTAGCACTTGAAATATACGTTGACGCAGAACTCTGTCAGCCGTCTCAGGATTATCTTGCTTGAGTCGGTGAGGCCGTGCTGCCTGGTCCACAAGTACACTATCCTCTCACCTGTTGTCAACCAGCGCGCGTGGTTCAGCTTGCCAGGCTTCATTTCTTGCATACTTGCAGGCAGATTTCCAGCTTTCACCGCCCGACACAATTCGTAAGAGACCTTCTGGTCTGTTGACATGCTGTCAAGTACATCTTCTGGGATCTCCACATATTCCTCGCCTTCAGCTAGCCGTTCAAACGCTGGATCATACCTCATGTCTTCAACCTTCGAAAGCATCTTTCCAACAGGGCCTTGAAATCCGACCTTTGCGTTTGTTGGGCCGTCCAGAGAAGTGATAATGTGTCTGAGTGGCAGTTCTCCTGTGTGCAAGTTGCACACGACCCAGAAGCATCTGTGTCCGAGCATTCTCTCCAAGTGGGCCATCACGCCGTTGCTGTGACCCGTGTTGGAGTTCGTAGAATCGCCTCCCAGCACCACACATGATTCGCAAGCTTCCAGGCTGTGTAGCAGTTCGTAAAGAGCTTCAGCCGTTTTCTGTGCTGGCTTTTCTGGATGAACCGGCTCTTCCGGTGTGAAATGGCACAGATAATCACCCTGAGGCTCAACAGTCACAGTAACGTGCTCCTGCGTGACTGTCCTCGGATGAAGGTTGCCGTTGCTATCCGGAACCAACGCTCGAGTATCCTTATCCTTCCTTCCATCAAAGAAAATCCCAATGATACCGTCATTCTTCTGTTTTTCGGTGTCGGAGTCTCTCGCTTGTGTCATCACGACTTTTCGTGCTCTGGTGACCTTAGATGGGTCAATGGCCAAGTACGCCTTTTCCTCGGCGAGGTAACCAGCAGCTATCAAGTCCCGAATTGTAGCGCTGGCTATTGCGGCCGTTGCTATGGATGATACATTATAACGGACACTGGCCGCAGCAGTCTGAGGTATCGGCACTGTGTTCCTTTGGCTAGACGCTTTTTCATTGTCCTGTTCCACCTTGTCTTCATTCGCATTGTCAATCTCTTCATCTGTGTTCTGCACAATTTTCTCCTCTTCTTTCTTCTGTCTCTTTTCATTCTTTTGTCTTTTTCGGTCGCTCTTCGCCTGGTTGAGTTTCCTCTTTGTAGCCCTGAGCTGTCGTTTCGTCTCTTTGTCATCTCTGCCACCCATTTGAAAGTTGGCCTTTTCTCCAGTTTTTCTTCTCTGGTCTCTGAGCCACTCAAGCTCATGCAGAGGAATCTTCCTATCATTAGGGCAGTGGCACGTACTATGAGCCTTCTGTGTACATGCATCTGAGTCTGTGCAGTTAGAGCCCTCTTCGTGACACAGCACGATAGTATGCTGGCAGCAGGTGATGTCAAGCAGGGTGTCCAGCTGCCTTTCTACCTTCTCGGCTTCTGCCTTTAAGGTCCTGGCCCTCACTACGTCATTAACCCTTAACCAGAAGTTGGATATTTTTCTTGATACCGATTTTTCTGTCACGGTAACTGGTGGTACAAACATCGCGTTCGCCCTTTTCCACTGTGCCAGCACCAGTGGAGCTAGGTCCCGAGCTACCTCTGTATACGAATAGTGGCTCTTGGGAATCAGCGATTCTTCTTGTAACAGGATACCCTTTCTCAGGGTGGCCCTCCATGTCGGAACCTCGGGTGGGTTCAGCTCAGCTCCAGTTCCAACGAACTCAGTGAAATTACTGGTCGAGGATTTTCTCGTCTTTGGCCTCGGGATTTTGCTTCTCTTCGACATATCTGAAACAGGGAAAGATATGTAAGGAAAAGGAGAGATATCACATGAAAAAAGGATTTGGAATGGTTCCATTGGCTATGATAGTGATAGATGCAAGTGAGGAAAACTTTAAAGGTATTTTAAATGAGGCAGGCGTTTACTGACTTCCACTGCTGGGGCGATTTGACTAAGGCATTGCTAATAGCCACTCTCGTGGGGTAGGGGGAGAGGTGTATCGGGCTTTTGGGGCCCCGTAGCTCATTAAGTGCACTAAGCGTGTTATGCAATGTTTTCCTACATTACAAACGATTGCTATGATACTTCAAAGCTTGTGTTATGTTATTTGAAGTTTTCGAGAAACGTGTTCGCTTTTTGTATTTTGTATACGAACCTGCCTTTGCCTTTTTCAATGTACCTACTATTGCCTCCCCCCTGGATCCGACCCTGAGGGAACCTAGGCATCAGTTTTTAGTTCGTTAGTGTACATTTTAGATGTATACTGGACAGGCTTTTGATATATGTCTAGTTCAATGAGTAAATTTTCCGAGTGAATGAAAAAACCACCTATAGATGGCGTTAGTGAGAGATGTGTCGGACGGACCAAAGAAACCGTCAGAAATATATCCAATATACGCTTTAGCGCGCTGAAAAGTGGCAACCATGGGTATTTTGTTGTGAACATCACGAATATAACAGTCACACAACTTTCAGATATGCCTTTTGTGTCCATAGTCCCATATTTAGTGTAAAGTTAGGAAACATGCCTGCAGAAAAGTGTAAATTTGCGGACCAAAAAATGCTTTGATCCAAAAATAGTTTTCGAATTTGAAATCAGCACACTCGATTACATCTCAAAATCGTAGGGCCGAATCTCGAATCCAAAATTTCTCAAGGACGCTGTGCCCTAATGGGCATGGTGACTTTTTAAAATAATTGAGTTTGCAACTTTCACTTTAGGCAAATAATCTACGGAAAGAAGGGTGGCATTAAAATGAATAAATATACATGATACATTGGAAATTTATTGAGGTAATTTTAGAGAATGGGCACTGAAGGCAGATCTAATACTATTGTTTCCCGATATTTCTGAGACAGCTGAGGTGTGTCAAGGGACATCCTTTCCTTTACCTGTGGGTGCAGTGAGGGATTTATCAGGACCTCCTGTTTCTAAGAGGGGCTCTTGCTCCCCTCAGTCTCTCCCTTGGATGTGCTGTTCTGTTATTCAGTGCACTTCATTTGTATTTAGTTATCTTTAATTTAGGGAGTAATGCCTCACCTATCTTGCCAGTTCCTGGTACCAAATATAATTCAAATTCCATGTGTATCCATTTATGTGCATTACACCATTCATTTGGTGGCCGTCAAAGAGCAGGCTTAAAATTTAGACCATCATTAATTATGAAAAATTATACTGAAAGTCCTTCGAACTTTATTTTTAACCGTCATATCAGGAAAAATTATTTGCCACCAAGAAACCACTAAGGAGGCCAGTGCTGCTTCGGAAAGCCCAGGTGAGGCCCGTGAAAACGGAGAAATAGGGTGACCGAAATCCGATGTTTTTTCTTGTGAGGAGAGTGTGGGGGGGGGGGTACATCGGTTACTCTACCTTACCCTACCTCGGGCCGCCCCTGAGTGGTCATATGCATAACCGAAATGCCACAAAAGTGTTTATAACAACCGAAGACGATTGTTTTTTTTTGTTGGGGGGGGGGGGACAAACAAGTTCCGAGTTTTGGGAACCGAAAAATAGAGTGGCCGAAATCCAACAATTTTTTGTTGGGGGGGGTGCAGTGGCGACGGTCTCACCCGATTTCGGTGCCCCGGACCGCCCCTGACGCACACTGCTAACATTACACCTATACGACAAAAACCGGATCGGTATTCGAAAATGTCAGGCCTGGTCCCTCCAAAATAAGGAGGGAATCCTTAAAGAAATATATGTCCGGGTCAGTAAAATGGCTCTGGAGCACCGAACATATTACCAGATGCCTTCACAAATTGTGTACGCCACCGAAATACATACCGAATCTCGAAAAATCGAGATTGGATGCAAATACCTGGCGCCAGGGTCTCGAAAAGTCTGGCCGGAATTCGGACTTTTTGGAGAGAAAAAATCAGAAAAGATCCACACAAATCGCGTTGAGCCCAGAAAACTGGCGTTGGGTCCCCGGAACCACGCGCCTGGGAGCGATAAGTCAGGCTGGGACACATAAAAATGACACCGAAGCCACAAAACCGTACTAGGGCCCTACAAATGTGCGTTAGGAGCCCAAAATAAACAAAGTGGGACCCAAAGAGCACAACGGGGGCCGAAAATACAACTGACGCTCTAAAGCGCACAATCTCCCAAAAAGCGACAGGGCTTTAAAACATGCATTGCAGCCCTAAATAAACATACATGGAGCTCTAAAAAAGTATGCTGGAAGCTCTCAAGGCACGCAGGGACCATGCTAGCGCACAAGGGTCTGACAAAGTGGCTGGGGCCACAAAAGGCAAAATGGTTCCAAAGCGAACGAAAAGACCAGGAGCTAAATAAGCACATCGGGATCTTCGAAAACGCTCTGAGACGTAAGAATATTTTCGGTGCATACAAAGCAACAAAACCCTAAAACGAACACGACCTTAGAAAATGTATTAGGCCCCTGGCTTGAATTTAAAATATATTACCCATCACTTTAAAATGTAAAACGTCCCAATTTCAGGCATTCCAGCTCATACCAGTAAATGTGGGAAGTAGGGAATTAATGGCGACGTTGGCGGTCGCCACCACGCCAACGTCGCCAACGTCAACGCACCTGCACAATCATCTTGCGCATTCGGCGCATTCGTCACACTTCGTGCAACGCTACGGTTTCTGCTAGGCCTTCTGTCTTTTGCTAATTGCAGCCACATGATAGACTTGCGCCACATTTGATGTGCTGGAATGCTTAGTATGGGCGTTCGCTGTGAAAAGTGGAGAAAGTAAATTCGATCATTAATTCCCTACTTCCCACATTTTCTGGTGGTCATGAAATGCGGATTCCGCTCAGCTTTGATGTACCTGATATCTTTGCTGCTATCCTCCCAGAATTGCTATCGAACAGAGGCCCTTCCTCGGTATTTTTTTTTTGGACCCGCTGCGTCTCTTGGTTTACGGGTTGTGTCTTATGGCTCCAAACCATTTTTGTTAGGGGCCTAATGCATTTTTGAAGCCCCTCCTCGCTTTTGTGTGTTGTTGCTGTTTTTGGGCATCAGTTTTTTTTTTTTTGGACGTGTCGGCGTTTTCGAAGATCCTGATGTCTTCATTTAACGCCTGGTGCGTTTGTTCGTTTTGGAACCATGTTGCCTTTTGCGGCCCCAGCCTCTTTTTCAGGCCCTTGTGCGTTCTTATGACCTGAGTGTGCCTTGTGAACTTCTTGTGTATTATTTTTAGAGGTCCAGGTATGCATATTTATGGCTGTAATGCAGGCGTTAAGTCCCTGTCGCTTTTTGGGAGATTATGTGAATTTTGGAGGTCCAGTTGTATTATCGGCCCTCGTTGTGCTCTTAGGTTCCTGTTGTGTTTTTGGGGGGCTTCTGACGCACATTTGTGGTGCTCCAGAACGATTTTGTGGCTTCGGTGCGATGCTTCTTAGTCCCAGCGCGATCCATCACGCCCAGGCGCGTGGTTCCGGGGACCCAACGCCAGTTTTCTGGGCTCAACGCGATGTTTGGGGATTTTTTCTTCTTCTTATTTTTGGTAAAGTCCGATTCTTGGCCGGATTTTTTCGAGCCCCTGGCGCCACGTTTTTGAATCTCACCTCGATTTTTAGAGATCCGGTATGTTTTTCAGTGTCATACGCAATTTGGGAAGGGATCTGGCAACGGTATCTGGTGTTCGGTGCTCGAGAGCCATTTTCCTGACCAGGACATTTATCCTGTGGAACCCATCCTTATTTTGAAGGGCTCCAGCTTTATTTTTTTCCGAAACCGATTCTGTTTTTGTGTTCACACTGTTCTTACGTGTGGGCCTAAACGCCAATTTTTGGGGGGCCTCGACGGGACTACCGATGGGAATTGTGGGTCCCGAGCGCGATATTTTGGGGGACCGATTCGGGTTTGTGGGAAGTGTTGTACTTAACTGTTGCCTCAACGCGATTTTGGCGGTTCCTATGGCACGTTTTCGAGCCTCGGAGCGAGTTTTCCAGGGCACGCCGTACTTATTTCGAGACCTCTGCCCGAATTCTAGTGGACCGACACGAATTTTGGTGGCCCCAGCACGAGTTTTGGAGCCTCGGCACGATTCTTGGGAGCTTATGCCTCTCAGGATAGAGGGGGCGTTTGCCCATTTGATTTGATACTGCGGCCACTCAAGGAGTATATTTTTCCACAGAGTGACATTCCGGTTAAGAATTGATTTTTGGAGCAGCTACAACTTTTCGGGCGCCAGTGCGACCTTCTGGGCATCCAGCATGATTTACAAGGCTGCGACGCGACTATTTTAGTCCAATGCGATCCTTTGGGGCCCCGACGTCATTTGCTTGGATCCATAGCGCGAGCTTTAGCTGCCTCGACACATTTTTTAGTGGTCTAAAACGTTTTGGCGTCATTGTTAGGGCCCCAGAGTGATTACCCATATCCGGAGTGTTTTTCGTTGCTTCGGCTTAACTTGTTTTGGTTCCAATGAGACTGCTGTGGAACGGTATGACCTGGCGTGTCACTAGTTATTTTCATGGTAAAGTTTTGACACACTCAGGCTCACTGTGATTTTCATGGGCCCGACATAATTTTTGGGTCCATATCGTAATTTTGAAGTACCCGGCACGACTTCTTCTATTTCTTGGTGGTTTCTGGCAAATTATAGGCCTCATCTCGCGTCTTAAGTATCTCGTTCCATTTCCTGGAGCCTCTTTACCGGTTTTCAACGTCTTGTGTCCTACCCTCCTCCATATTCAATGGTCCTCTCTCGTCTTGAAAGGCCTACTCTTACATTCTGGGGCCCCTTTACCAAGGCATGGGGCTTTCTCTCATGCTCCAGGGACATTATCTGTCAAATTAGGGGCCTCCTGCCACGCCTCGTGGGCCTCCTTTTTATGATTGCAAAGCCTTACCTGTCTTGAGGAGATCTTCAATTTTGGAAACCTCACACCCCTTCATACCTGTTACCACTCTCATCCTAAGGGCATCCTCTCATATTCTTGTAAATATTTCCGGTCTTCGGGGCCTCATGCAGTCCTGGAGACCTACTCCTTTTTAGGGGACTCCTCTCGAGTCTGGTAGGGCCCACATTTCTCTTCTAGAGTACTGTTTTCAAATTAGGGGCCTCCTCTCGTGTGTTGGGGACCCCTTGCTCTGCGTTTTGATTCGAACTTCGCCCATCTTAAGGGTGGTCTCTTATCACCTGGTGGACTCCTTCTCTTCCAGGTTCCTCGTCTTCCAAATTATAGACAACCTTTCCTATCTCATTGACCTTGTTATTTCCGGGGACATTTTGGCCATCTGCGAACCTTCGTTTCCGCCTGGAAGCTATCTCTCTTACCCAAGGTCCCTACTCTACGATTTTAGGGCCTCCTCGTTCATCACGGTGTCTTATTTCCAATCTTGTGTCGTCCTCTTCCGAATTCGGTGCCTCCTGCCATGTCTCTGAATCATCCTTTTCTATCTTGGTGGAACCTACCCGTTTTGGTGCCTATTTTTGCGACTCCGAAACCTCATCTCATATCCACTGACTTTCTTTTCCGTCTTAGGACCTCCTCTCATTTTCGGTGGCCTGCTTTCCCGTATTGGAGCCTCCTTGCAATTCCGGGGGCATCCGTGTCAATTTTTCGCACTCTTGATTTATGGGGCCTCCTACCTCTTCTAGGTGACTCCTTTGTCAAATGATGGGTCTCCTTTCACGTCTTAGAGGCCTCCTCATCTGTGGTTGGAGCCGCATTATCCTCTTAGCAGGTTGCTTTTGCGTCCTAGTTCTAAATCTTCTCTTCTAGGATACTCGTTTTCTAAAATCTGGGCTTCATCTGGCTGTTCTTAGTGGCCAGTCATATCAGGCTCATTCCTTGAGGGACCTTCTCACCCATCTTGGGGCCCCCTCTTGGGTCCGAATAAATATATTTCATCATTATTTTCCAATGTAGGGGCATCCGCTTCCATGTTTGTGGTCCGTTTTCCAAATTATGAATATCTTGCCACCAATCAAAAGCCTTCTCGTCTAACCCTGGATGGCTTCTTGCTCGTCTCGGTGGCATCCTTTTCGTCCTGGGGCTTCCTCCCAATCTCTATGCCATGCTCTCCGATTCTTCCTTGCCATCACATCTATGTTATGTGTAAGATGCGCGTATGGGTGCGAAATAACCGAAGTAGTGTGTGCGCTCTAAAAGACCAATCGATCACCACTTCGTGTGATGGACACACTTGTGATGTTGCCATGTTTATGTGTCAACCCAGTGGTTTTGGTGAGTAGTGACGTTACAGTGCTAGTGATGGTATCCTTATCCTCCATTGTGTGCTGTCCATTACTACCGGGTGTTAAGTTGGTGGCTTCTACAGGCACGCACTTTCTCATGGTTCTGCTATTGCCACTTTGAGGGAATTCCTGGCCATTCTGAGGCTTCGAGGCTTGTGAAGTCCGAATATTTCGCTTGGATAGCTTTAGCTCACCTCGCAGTACTTGGTTGGTTATTGGTTTTTATAACACGTCGACCGTTGAGTCATGTAGCGTCGCCAATCTCTGACGCCGATTGGTCGCGGGCGAAGATTGGCGACAGGTGAAACTGGAACCCACACCTTGTAGTAATTCGCTACATTTTTTCACCAGTAGATTGCATATATCTCACACACTCGGTGCAAATTTGAGCTGTGCAAATATGCAACCGGTGTCTAGCTCATGTTAGTCAATTTCTTGTTTAAAAACAAAACAAAAAAACAACACATCCGTCGCAATGCATAGTTCTCGAAATACCAGTTTTTAATTGCATCTTATCTTTCACGACATTACAGCATTGTATCAACACAATGTTGATTGTGCACCAGGCGACGCAAACTATGCTACCATGTCACACATGTCACGTTGAGACACGGCATTTTTTTTTCTCGATCACAAGAGAAATCGGCCATGGTATGTGCGTGGGTACGTGCGCGGTCCATTGCTTCAGCTTGTACAAGGAAATCCCTCCTGAGGACATTGTTCGATAAGTGCGCAGTCGGTGCTCTTTGTTGGCCAGCTGTGGCTGCAAGCTATGTGCTGGAGTGTTGTCAAACGGAGGTCGTCAACGCAGCCAGGGTTCTGATCCTGCCGGTACTGTGGTCGTTAACACGTTATGACATGAATGTGATGGAGTTATTTCGACGACTACCTCTTGCATATCTGAGCAGGCATACCATATCTCTTCTATTTCCACACCGGTGAAATGACGGCAGCTTACCAAGTTCCGTTAGCTGGCATCACCTCCACCCGCACCCCAACCAACATCCTCAGACATTGATCCTCTTTCTCCCCTTCTTTTGACGCAGAATTTCCGGCAGGTCGGATTTTTGTGACGGGAATCCGTCGAGCACAGTCTGTAACTGCAGGCGTGCCTCCTCATCTATGTCAGCCGCCAGACGAACCTCGTCCAGTCGTATGTCGGTGTTTCACACAGATCATGATGATGTTTCACACAAAATCACCCCAGATTATTTATTCTTGGGTGACCTCAGATGACCCCTTGCAGCTGGACTTCTGCAGTGTCCATTGAGCACATCCGCCATCTGGGGTGCCGTTCGGCTTCACGTCAGCGACATCTATATGAACAGTGGCACCTCTGACCTGACCTGAGGCTTATCTAAGGGTCCGATCATGATGTGCCGGTTGCCAACCAATTGTTCATGTCCAGGTCTATGCCCGATCATTTTGGAGTTGGCGTGATATTCTGGACGTTGTATGCGCTTACGGATCATTTTCGATTTTCGATTTGTTTTAATGTTATCTTTCACTTGATCTACAAGACGAACGGTTGATCTAACGAAGCCATGTGAGTCCATCTAATGGACTTCTTTTGAGCAATACGCTAGTTTTTGTTCCATGTCATTGATTAGGAACGAAATGACGTCAGGAAGGGTGTTTGGCAATCAAACAAACAAAAAAAAACAAACAAACAACACATCCGTCGCAATGCATAGTGAAGACGACTGAGGTGGAAAACGACGAAATGCCCTCGGTAGGCGAGGATTAAAAGGAGATGTGTCGTAGAATCCGGAATTTTCGTGTTTAAGGGTTCCCTATATAAGAGCAAATCGCAGCCAGACGTTTGAAATATTCCGCATATATTCCTTAGTATCTCCGTATGCAAACGACGTAATATTTGTTTCATGTTCAACTACAGGCCAAAGGTCAGACGAGGTTGGCGTGACAGACGACCTTGTTTTGGACACTTGGAAACTAGCGCTCGAAAGCACTGCTCTCTTCTACCAAAGGGTAAATATGTACGCTAATTTATTTTTTAACGCTGCTCTATCGGTCATGTCAAGTTGCGACGCGCGTCGAAATGTCACCACTTGGCGCCATCGTACACAGCCGCCGCGCTGTACTATCTAGTGCACCATACGCCGCACGTAAGTAGTTTGTTTATTTCGGATTTGAGACTTTGAAGTTGTCGGGTGATCTTGCACATTTTGTTCTTGCACATTTTGCCAACTTTATGGTGGTCATTGGTTTTTACGACACGCCGACCGTTGAATCATATAGCGTCGCCAATCTCTCACTCCGATTGGTCTCGAACGAAGAGTAGCAACAGGTCTGAAGATTCAGACTTAAACATAAAATATGTGGTTTCATCATTGTAGTCACCTTCACAAAAATGGTATTCGGAAGAAAATCCCCCCGAAAAAATACCGTTTAAGACAATTACATTTTGTACACAGAAAATTTCCAACCATATTTTGTCAAATATTGTCAAATAAAAAACCTAACCTAACCTAACTTCAGCTAAGCTAGCCAGAACTGCTTGTTGAAAAAGGAACCTCAATTTTTTGTGTGAAAATTATATCCTGACTTAACCTAACCACACATTTTTTTAGGTAAACTGTGTGCAAAACTTGGTCTCGTGATTTCCTCAATCTGCAATGCTACAGGATATTGGTGACGAAGTCCATTTTCAATTCCAACTTTCAACAAGAAAAAACTTGTGGTTGTTTGACGTGCTACCTGCTCCTTATCCAGGTCATTCATGTCCATTCATAGTGATAACTGTGAGTGATAGCGAACAACAAGAAGCACTCGGGGTTCATTTTGCTGTATTTGCCTAGGTAGGTATATACCCAGTGTTCAGGGGAAGGCAATTGGATAGGTCTGGCATTCCTTGGGATGTCCTAGGTACTGCATAGGTATCTAGTCAGGCACTCATCTATCTACCTACCTATGATAGATGTACGAAGCCCCTCGGCTAATGTTTATCAAAAATATGTTTCATGGCGCTTTCTGACATGAATTTAGTGGATTTTGTACAAATTTGTTTGGAAAATGAAAGCTTTTCAAGATGTAAGAAGTTCAACTATCTCAATACATAATCAGTTCACCAAGAAAGAAACATGGAATTCATTCAAATTTCCTTGAAAGATGCCAGAAAAAATGTTGTTAACAGTGCAGATACATGCTATTTCCTCTCTGCAAAAAGTATGGGGAAAGGGTCTGACAGAATATCTGGTTTGGCTGGTTGCCAGATTTCAGTGTGGCACTTTCGACAACATCTCATTCATGTAGAATTAGTAGCCATCAGCGGGGCTTGTGTGGCAATTTACGTTTACAAAGCTTGGAAGTTATTTGTATAAGTTATTTGTATATCTGTACAATGGTGAGCATTTTTATCACAAAAATGGTCCTTGGAACACAGGTACCTTAACACGCGCCCTGGAGGGGGGGCGAAATCCGCCCACCCCTCCGGTTTTTCGTAGATAACTCCAGATTTTACCGGCCGATATACGCCATTGTTTGTGTACCTGCCAATAAATGACCGGCACGTTGTTTGACTTTGAACATTTTTCGAGTGAGGGGTCGCTAAAGTAAAACAAAATTATCAGCGCCAGATCACAAATATCGTCGCTGATGCGCTTCCCGTATATTAGCAAAAAGGAAGTGTTCTTCGCAAAACTAGCGACTTTTTTGATGTACATTGTCATGATATATTGTTCCAGAGTCATGTCAAGTCACCGAGGTCAAGTCAGGTCAAGTTCATAACAGGTTAACACACGCCCTAGTGGGGCCATGGCGAAGTCCGCTAATCCTTCCGATTTTTCGTACATAACTCCATATTGTACCGGCCGATATACGCCAAATTTTTCGCGTACCTGCTTAGAAATGACCGGTGCATTGTTTAAAGCAAGAAAAGTGGAAATCGGCCGAGACGTTTTCAAGTTAGGGGCCGTTAAAGTAAAAACAATTCGCAGCGCCAGACCACAAAAATCGGCGCTAATGCGCTTCCCGTATATTGGCAATAGGGAAGTGTTCTTGACAACACTAGCGACTTGTTTGATGCATATTGTTATGGTATATAATTTAAAAGTCATGTTAGGTCACCGAGGTCAAGTCAGGTCAAGTTCATGATAGGCTAATGGAACCAAACTTGGTCAACTGGAATGTGTCATAAATGCAAATGACTGTCATGCGATTGATGTCACTTTACATGTTACTCCCTATACATCCAGAAATCTACTGTCTGTCATTGTGTGCCTAAGCATTTCCATACTTTATTCATGTATTTCACTTCTTTATTTTCGAAACCGATTGTGCCGAGCCGCCCAACGGAGCAGTCGGGATGGGAGCCCGGTTCCGGTAACTGGAGCAGGTAATGACCTAATAAAGTGCTCCTGTATAGGTGACCTGAGGTCAAATAGCGGATGTGACATCTGTATTGCATCATTAGTAATGTCCAAAACATAATTAATGCCAATTTTGGTGCATTTAAATACAACCACAGCGATCCATAACAATAACAAGCCAAACCACGCAAAACCAGAAAATTTTGATATTTTGACCTCATTTGACCTTGAAGATATTGACCTACAGTCATGAACTTTGCACACAATAGAGGTCACTATCGTGCCCATCCACCCTGTGAATTTCGTTGCTCTAGCCTTTATAGGAGCTGAGATCTTAGGGGGGGGGGCGGAATCCGCCCCCCTCAAGTGCGCGTTATTTTCAGAGGCCCTCCAGGGCGCGTGTTAAGCCACCCCAGGAAGTGTGCCTTATTTAAGACATAAAGACATATAAAGACATAAAAGATTAGTGCAACTATGAGCCACAAGGGTCTTTCTTGGTTGCACTCGGTACACTGAACCAGTTGCCCACCAAATCTGTCAATCAGCCCTCCCTGCAATACTGAAAAGCAAGCCCTCTATTCTTATAATGATTGTCTATGGTGTTTTTAAAGATGTTCAATGTGCTGCTACTGACAATGTTTTCTGGCAGCTGGTTCCAGTGTTCTACTACTCTGTTGGTGAAGAAAGTTTGTCTTAACCTTGTTCTGCTGTGGTTAACTTTAATTTTGAATTTAGGACCTCTAATTGCATCATTTCTGTTCAATTCAAACATTTCCCCAAGGTATCCCTTATCCAGACCATGGACAAATTTAGAGACCTCGATGAGATCTCCTCTCAGCCTTCTATATCTAAGTGAAAACATATTCAATTTCTTCAATCTTTCCTCATATGCCAGGTTGCTTATGCCAATAACCATTTTTGTAGCCCTCTTTTGTACTATCTCTAAAAGCCAACAATCTTTTTCGTAGCTAGGAGACCAAGCTTGGATGCAGTATTCCAAATGTGGCCTGACGTATGCACAGTAAAGCTTCCTGATCACTTCCTCACTTCTGTATGATACATTCCTATTTATTGCCCCGAGCATTCTCAGTGCCTTCTCCCTGGCTTCCTTGGTCTGTTCTGATGCCCCGAGTTTTGTGTTTAGAATAACACCTAAATCCTTCTCCTGTTGGGTCACTGATAGCACTTGGCCACCCATGAAGTATGGAGCCTTCATATGCTGCTTACCTACCTGCATGAATTTGCACCTATCAAAATTAAATTAAATTTGCCATTCTTCGGACCACTTCACAAGTTCGTCTAAGTCCTTTTGCAGCGAGATATGCTTATCTTGACCTGTTATTGCCCTAAAGACCTTCAAATCATCCGCAAATTTCAAAACTTTACTGCTTAGGCCACTTCCAATGTTATTTACAAATATAATGAACAGTAGTGGCCCCAGTACTGACCCCTGGGGGCCCCTGGGGGACCCTGGGGAACATTTTGCCATGGTGACTGTACCATTTAGCATCACTCTTTGCTGTCTATCTGAAAGCCACAACTCTATCCATTTTAAGATGCTACCTGCAATACCATGGGACTGAAGCTGTATCATTAACCGTTTATGGGGTACCTTGTCAAAGGCCTTACTAAAGTCAAGATATGCTACATCAACCTGATTTCCCTGATCAAATTGTTCTGTGGCGAAGTTCAAAAAGCCCAAGTGGTTTGTGAGACACGATCGTCCTTTTCTAAACCCATGTTGAGTATCTTGAATCAATCTGCTACCTTCCAGATAACTGACTATTCTATCCTTGATAATTGATTCGAGTACCTTTCAGACTAGGGATGTGAGACTTACTGGCCTATAGTTTTCAACTTTCCCTATTTCTCCTTTCTTGAAAATAGGAACTACATTTGCCCTTTTCCAATCGGTTGGAATTTCATTTTGTGAAACTGATCTACAAAATATTATACTAAGTGGAAATGCCAGTTCCTTTTCAGTTTCCCGCAACACCCTAGCATAAGTTTCATCAGGTCCTGCTGCCTTGTTTGGCTTTATTTTCCTGATATGATTGTAAACATCACTATCAATGAAATCAACATCATTTGTCAGATCCCATGTCACTGAACTATGGTGTACGGTCGGCAGATTGGTCATATCTTCCAATGTAAACACTGATTTAAACTGCTTGCTCCGCTCCTCAACCATCTCACTATCCTCACCCAGTGTAGTCCCGTTTACTTCCAGTGGACCAATTGTGCTAGAAACTTTACTCAGCTTGTAGAAACTAAAGAACTTTTTACTGTCCCCATTACAGTTTCTAGCTAAATCCAGTTCTTTTGCTCGCTTTGCTGCTCTGGTTTTTTGCTTCACAGTGTCTCTAGCTTTTCGATACGCCTTTAGATTAACGACATTTGAGGCTTCTTTAAAGACTCTAAATGCAGTTTTCTTATCCTTAATTGCTTTTATCAAGTCTGGTGTAAGCCATGCTGGCTTTCCTACCCTTCTTTTGCTTCTTTGCTTTTGGGGGACATGTCTAATCTGAATTTCCTTCAAGTAAGATTTTAACTTTTCCCACATTTCACAGGCATTTAAATTGGAGAATTCTTCTTCCCATCTGATGGCACTTAAAGTGGCTCTCTTGCCGTCAAAGTCTGCTCTATTGAAATCTGGAACCTTTACCAAATTATCATTGATAATTTACCCTGCATGTGCCTTTAATTTAACTATGTTATGGTCACTTTTTCGCAGAGTTTCGCCTACAGTCAAGTCTTGAACCAAGTCACATAAATCCGAGAATACAAGGTCCAAGAATGAACCATGCCTGGTAGGTTCCGATACAAACTGGTGTAGGAACAGGTCCTCTTCAAGGCATGTCCTTATCATTTTGCATGATGGGGAGCCAACACCAGCATTTTCATATCCCTTTATATTAAAGTCACCAAGAATAGGGCACTTCCTCTTAACGTTTCTACTGATTTCCTCACAAATCACCTTGTCAAGCTCCAGTTGCTGAGAATGTGGCAGGGTTCCTGATCGGTAGAAAGCTCCTATCCTAAGAGTATTGCTGTTGCCTTTTCCCACAGTGACATGAAGCCAAATGGACTCCACAGACACATTTTTATCCCCACCTGCTACTTTTTGAGAACTGAATAAGCTATTCATATAGAGCATTACACCACCCCCTTTCATTGCTGGACCCCTATTGCACGAAAACATATTGTATCCCTGGATCTCATAGTCCTGTAAGTTATCTCCAAAATACCCTTCACTGACCCATACCTCAGTAATGCAAACAAAATATGGTTCCTCCTCAGCAACATAACACTTGAACTCATCAAATTTGGAACGGATACTCTGAGCATTAAACATCATACACTTAACAAATGCTCCATAACCACCTTTGGCTTTTTCATACTGAGGAGTTCTTTAATCACTAGATGAACCATCACTCTGTCCCCTTGAATTGCTGCTATCCGTATTTGCAGACTTTGAGGTTCTATTGCCTTGGCTCACACTATTGGAATATTCCTGAGTTGGCAATGCAATTTCATCCCTCCCCACCCCATTTCCTAGTTTCTCTGAAGGACATGCTCGTACACTTTGCCTAACACATGGACCCCCTTCTCAGAGAAGTGCAGGCCATCCCTCTGATGGAGGTCCCACGATGCATAAAACCTGCTCCACTCGTCTACAAAAGTAAAAACCTAGCTCATGGCAGAGCTTTCCTACCCTGGCGTTAGCTGCCAGTGCCCTAGAGCTCCACTCAGGGGAGGCTCTAGCCCTAGGCAAAATTGTTGTTACAATGACTATTGGTACCCTTCAGGGTGGCCAGAAGGGCCCTGTACTCCCTCAGAAGCTCCTCACTCCTAGTAGGATCTATGTTATTTACCCATACATGCACTATGACTATTAAACTGGTGATCACTGGTGACCTGTGCCACCACAGGTACCAGGTCCTTCACCTTTGCACCAGGCCTGGTGATGCACCTCCTGTTCCTCCTACCTTTACAAAATACCCGCTCTAAATGTCGCACACGAGAGTCTCCTAGGACCAGCACTGACACCTTACTACTACTATCCTGGGGCAGTCATCCAATGCCTGGAACATATGTGATGTTAATATGCCTGCTCGCTGGGCCGGCCGGCTAGACTTCCTCCCGCTCCTACCACCTGCCACCTGCCACTCACTGACCCTTTCCTTAGGTTCGCGTCTCCAAATCCTCCACCCCTGACCTCATGCCACTTCCCCTCCTGTGACCTAGCTACCCCTCCTCTGTTCACTATTAACACTCCCCTCTCGAGAGATCCCAGCCACCTCCACAGTAGGGGAAGCTTCAGCTACCTGGTGGCCTGCGACCACCTGGGCATATGATGTCCCTGCTACGGAGTGACCCCTGGTTGCTTTATCTTGCCTACCCTGTGCAACAAGGGCAGCCTCGAGGTTGGAAAGCTCTGCCTTAAGGGTCCTAATATCTTCCTCTAGTGCCTGCATCCTGGTCGAAACCATCCTAAACGCTGCAGCTTATGCCTAGATTTAGATTCAAATTAACTCGCTAAACAACCGACAAAAAAAGCAAACTATCATTCACTATATATCGCTACCTCCTATGCTGTCAGTTAATTATCTGAGTACCTCAAGAAAAGCAGAAACTATTAAACAATTGTTTGTTTGTTTTTTGTTTGTTTTTAAATAAATAAACAAAATGTCTAAATCTAATTGTCTTCCACACAAGTAAATAACTATATGAATATCCCTTTTGATATCACTTATGGCTAGACCGAAAAATGAACAGTCACACAGCACTTATGAATACCCCCATCTTACTGCCAATTAAACTCTTTCTTAAACTTCAACACCAAACACACTATGCACAACAAAAAATAAATAAAGTATGTTAGGATAGTATGAATGTTGTCTAATCTACTTATGAAATCTACACACTTGTAATATCTCCTACTACAGAAATCGAAGCGTCGATAACACGCCGAAAGCCACGAGGCCTCGCCTAACACGAAGATGGCGCACGGCGGCGTCGCTAGGTTAATATAGTATAGTTTGCGTGCTACGAAAATGCTTATCAGATAAAAAATAATGAAATATAATCACAGAAGTAATTGCTAAACACCTATCCACAGCTTAGACTAGAGTATTGCCCTGTTCTGCAACGACTTATCCGGAAACCTGGAGCTCCAACGGGCCTCGCCTAACAAGAAGTGGCGCACGGCAGCGTCGCTAGGTTAATTTAGTATAGTTTGCGTGCTACGAAAATGCTTATCAGATAAAAACTACTGAAATATAATCACAGAAGTAATTGCTAAACACCTATCCACAGCTTAGACTAGAGTACTGACCTGTTCTGCAACGACTTATCTTGAAACCTGGAGCTCCAACGGACGTCCTCCCACCTTGACACCTGGCGGCAAAAAACCGCCAAAGTGTTAAAGTGACCAAATGGATATTTCATAACTGATATGTGTAATCAATAACAAGAACAGCATCATCAAAGTTGTATGTGATTGGCAGTTTCATGCAAAGGAGCTGTTGACTAAACATTCAGAACTGTCTCAAACATGGAAATGAAGACAGCTTTCCCTGCATCGCATGCAATGTCGTTTTAGATTCCACCAGGAAGATGGATGTTTGGGATGGAGAACTGGTGGATCTAGATTAGCACAAGGTCCATGGTGCTTTGCATCTGGTTCTTTTTAGGCCTTTCGGCCATTATGCTGGGTATGTTATTAAGTTCATTTGATGCTGGCATCCATTCACCAGGTGGACAATGGATACATGTAGGTATCACTAAAAGCACACCCCGACGAGACATCACTTTTCTATAGAATTGCGAGACACGTTTTCAAATATTTTTTTTTGCGCAATGCTTTGATGACAGGCAACATACAATGTCATGGCGACAACAGTTATTGCAGCTGTGTAATTGATCGTATCAGAAACTGGACCGGTAGGATGTTTGTGATGAAAGCTGTGTTCACTGCAGTTAGGACTGCGCTCAGGTTCACTGCACTGGTGGTACTCATGACTCGGCCAGACCAAGAAGAACATGACTCGGCCAGACCACGAAGCAAGCTGGCGGCTTCGATCAGGTCGACAGTCTTGGCCCTGGTTTCCTCGTTAGCGTTGCCAAGCATCGTCAGGAGGTTTTAAGGGTGAACCATAAGCGAGTTTCTGCCTGTGTGGGCACCTAACCAAACAGTTACGGTGGCAGATACAGCGCATGTGCGACGCTAATCACAGTACAGCACAACATGGCCAGAAACTCGCCATCACATAGTGTGTTGCCTGCCATTAAATGATAATACACTTGGATTAACTTTGGAAACATATCTCCGTATTCTACAGATAAGTGATATGTCACCTCAGTACTACGTGCCTTCATTACAAACATGATGAATGCAGGCAAGCATTAAGTAAGCTCAATAACCTACCTAGAATAGCGATGTAAAACGTTGAAAAGCGTGCAAACAAGCAGTATACAAGTGTTGACCATGCACTTATCTTGGTATGTTAGCCCGCTTAAAGATCCATCCTGTGAGAATTTAAAATGATATTACGTTCCTGGGCATCAGACGGGTGCAACTGGCCTCATGGAAGCTGGTGCAAACTGCGAATAGTCGTCCCACGTGATCAACGCGAATGAACTATTTTCGTGGTCGTTATTTCAACGCAGTGCGGTGGCCTGCTGTTGCACTGCGTTGTGCCGTCTCCAAGACCATGGAAGTTCCACCTGGACCGAACGGAAAAAGGTCATCTTTCGACCTGTATTGCGGGTATGGTCTGCCGAGTATGCAGACCTGTACAGAGTCTACATACAGGGCAGTAGTCGAAATCCCTCGACCAGGGTGTAATGACCCCCCCCGTTCGTGACGGTGACGCCGAAAGGAAAACCACGAGCAACTTCCGCAGTGGACAGGAGGAAAACGCGAGCCATGCTGCCGTTGGCCTTTCCACCGGCGTCGACGAACGTCATTTCGCCAGCTTCTCGCAGTTTGTGGACGCGGGGCATCAGTGGTGTCACGATGGCGTTGGTGTGATGACCATCTGAGACGTCAACCGTCGCATCCGACCGACCGTCGACCAGCCGAATCAGTCGGGCCTGCAGCGCCTCCTCTGCGCAGCTGTACGCGGCGCTGAATGTACTAATGTGTAGCCGGTAACAAAGACCCTTAATTGATAAATATGCGGATGCGTTAAGGGCACTTCGTTTTTTATAAGTGCTTCAACAGCAGCTGGTCAACATGGTTAACGTGGTAGAATAACTCGTATCAAATGTGCACACACAATGAATAGCATGCATGGTCAAGTTTCGAAATGCTCTACTTCTTGTGATTATAGCCGTATTAATTATATTATTAGCGTATGTTGTGCTGTATTATTATATAAGTAGCATAATTTGTACCGTTGCATTAAAATTTGACAAATTGTAGCCCTCAGTGGAACACGAAAGAAGGGCGCTGTATGACCAACGCAGTCGATGCGCCCGTAAGCCCAAATAACCAACCAAGGAACACGAAAGAACATATTCCGAAGGCAACCAACTTCATTCCGCAACAATGTGTACGTCAAAACATTGAATTGTGTCCGTACCAACAATCCCGAAATAGTGTATGCTGCGGCAATGTGTTATCCAACGCAGCTTATTAGTTTGGTCGAGCTAAGTATTCCAAGGTTTCAAGTTGTAGCACCAGTGTGCATGGATGCTTAGGCAAGTCTTATATTCGTTCATTCTTGTGATCATTCTTTTCATTCATTCATACTCATAATGGAACCATTCATTCGACATACATATCTCTATCCACATGCCGATGCCGGAGCATAGAGTGGATGTTTGGCGGAGTGGAACGGTCTGTGGCCGCGATATGGGCGTACTCCCCATACTCGTACACCAGTTCCAGGTCCAGGGATTGGATGGCACTGGAAGGCGAATGATGGAGGCGGAAAGGATCGATCAATCTCTTCTTTGTCTCATGCGGCGATGCTGATGTTGATGTTGATGATGTGTTGATCTGGCGTAGCATTTTCGAGTTTTTTCATCATAAGAAGATTGGTAAAGGTATGTCATATAAAGGTAAAGGTATGCTTCACAAAGTATGTGAAATGGCTGCGCGCAATCCCATGGTGTGCTTGTGTCGGAAAAAAATATCGGCGTCAGTGCCAACCCCCACCCCCACCACCTTCATGCAACTGTGAAGGCTTTTTCAATGCAAATTCCCATATTTTCGAAAGCAATGCAGGCCTATAAATCCCTACCTACATGCACGTGAGCCATATGCATAGAACGATAACCGGCCGCTGACCGAAGCCGTTTGCTGTTCACCGAAGCCACTCACTGTTGATGGAGACCGCTTACTGCTCACCGAGGCCACTTGCTATTGACCGAAGCCGCTCACTGTTGACGAGTCACTTATCATTGAACGAGGCCGCTCATTGTTAACCGGTCACTCACTGTTGACCGAAGCCGCTCCCTGTTGGCCGAAGGCACTCGCTGCTCAATTGTGTTCACTCACTGTTCAGTTGTGACTTGCAGAAACTATACTCAGACCCAGGCAGGCATGCGTTATCTGATTTTATTTTTGATTACTCGTTATCTCAGCGTGTGACCTCGCCCTCCTATTCGATTGGCTCTCTCCTGACGTAGTTATTACCAACTGTTGTGAAGGAAAATTGTGTAGCTTTGGTCCGCATATACTTATTCGTGTTTCTGTCAATATGTCTAGATCTAGACCGAGCTGCACCACTGTTCGCTCCCGATGCTTTCGCCATACAGATTCGACTGTTTTGCGTCATGTTCTTTTATGGGGGGGGGGGGGGGCTGACTGGAGTTGTTTTCAATTCTCCCTCCGTCACGCTTAAATGGTACTGCTTTCTGGCCATCTTTTGCCCATCCTTGACATTCATGCTCCCATCAGGCGTTTTATAATTAAGAGCCCTAGCGCCCCCGTTATATCCGATGTAGCCAAAGCTTTAATATAATATGCCGCCGTAGTGCGCTGACTGTCTATGGACACCAGTCTACGGAGTGCAGGGATGTCGACCGAGCTGTACGATCGGCGATTAGGCGTGATAGCCACGACGATGTTGCGCGGCCCATCCGTGAGGGTGGACAGAGGCCAATATGGCGCCATATCAGGTCATTCGTCGGCAGCAAGCAGACCGTTCGTAAGCTGCCCTACGCGACAGTTGATGACCTCAACCGATTTTTTGTCCGCGTGGTCCCGTATGTGGCTGACGAGGTTAGGAGTACGGAAGCGACGCCGAGTATTTCCTGCCGTTTGCTGCGAGCCGTCGTCTTTGGGATGAACGGCTCGTGGGCATGCGGGGAGGAAGGCATCAGCATCCACAGGTTGAGGGTGTGCTTCGACTCGATAGGTGCGGTGCTCTTGCATTTGGTAAATTCCAGCATTACTTAATCCGATGTTCCTGATTCTTGGAAGCACTCCCTCGTTCATCCCGTCTTCAAATCGGGTGATCCCTCTAGCCATTCCAATTTCCGTCCTATCTCCATCGTCCCAGTCACTGAAAATTGTAGAGTATGCCGTTCACCAGCAGCTCTACAATTATCTGTCCGAAAACCACCTCCTCTCTCCAACTCAGCATGGGTTTCGTTCTCGCTACTCCACGGAATCCGCCCTGACCTGACCAGATCAGATGACCTGACCTGACCAGATCCTATCCGCATGTGACCATGGAAAGGTGTCTTCTCTGCCTGCTGGATTTGTGGAAATGTTTTGATGTGATAGGCCACTCAGAACTCCTGTCAAAATTAAGTCTCCACATCATCGATACATCCTGGTTTTCGACTTATCTTCAAAACCACACCCAGAGTGTCAGCCTCACTAGAGTCTGGGTGTCGTGCATAAATCTGCCCCGTTTCCCAACAGCATCGGCGTTTTTCAAGGATAGCCTCTCGGACCTCTCCTCTATTGCGTCTTCGCCAACGACCTCAGCCTGTTCGCCGAATTTCGATCGCTCACCCAGCTGGGACTCAGACGTCTCAGAAGTGGACCGGCGTTGTTTTGGAGTTTTGGGTGGTTTATCGCATCTAAGGAGACACCTTCCATCTGCTGTCATCTCTGCACTGGCCAATGTCCTGTTCTTCTCGCAGATCCGCCACTGTATTTCTATGTATGGTAACGGAACTAAAAAGAACCTATCTCGCATTGAACAAAATTATGAACTACCGGTAAAAGTAATTTTCGGTCGCCAGAAAAAAAAATTGATCATACTTCGGATCTGCTGGGGAGACTGGGCTGGCTCAGTGCGGATAACTTAACCAAATACCACACCCTTTGCCTCACGCACAAGATGCGCCGTCGTGGTGAGCCAGAGTCACTGGCTACTGACCTCACCACCGTGGGGGAGGTTCGTGACCAAACCACCCGTCAAGACCATCACTTGTATGTCCCGCAGTCCCGCACTGAGGTGGGGAAGAGGCGTTTTACCTCCAGAGCACCACTTATGTTCCACTCGTTGCCATCGGTGCTGATGCGGCTTCCCGTGCCGATCTTTGGTCGCCACCTACAGCGGCGCCTGTCCAACGTTCCAGCCCGTGGCGGACTGATTTACTGCTCGTCGGGTTGAATTTTGTTTTGTCTTATTTTATTTTATTTTATTTTCCGTTTTTTTCTTTTCCTTCCTCTACTTTTTTCTCTTTTTTCTTTTCTTTATTTATGTTTTATTTTGTTGTATTTTATGCTATTTATGTATTTTAATTATGGCTCGCATAACCACCGGCTTAGCTGTTTTGTGATCTCGACATGTTCTGCTCTTCTGTTTTATCTAATTGACGCGAGGTTGTAAGAGCCACAAGCCCATTGTGGATTACCTCAATAAAATTATGTGTCTGTGTCTGTGACTGTTAATCGAGACCGCTCACTGTTAGCCGAAACCACTCACTGTTGACTGAGGACGCTCACTGCTGAGGCCGCTCACTGCCACTCACTGTTAAGGTCGCTCACTATTGATCGAAATCGCTTGCTGCTGACCGAAACCACTTACTATTGACCGATGTGTCTCACTGTTGATCGAGGTCACTTGACCGCGGTTGTACCTGGTCGACAGTTCTGCTGGCCGTCGGCGTCAGGGAGTCCACGCGGTTCAACAACGTCTTCACATTCTGCAACCTGTTAGTGGTCGTGTACATCATCGTCTGCGGACTCTTCAAAGGTGAGGTGGTCTCACATGTCGGCGGCTAGGAAGCCGGCAATACCGGCACACTGTGCGAGCGGCCGTCGTATGTCCGGCAATCCGGGCTCAGGATATGGTTATCACTTGGCTGAACCCCTCGGAATGGACGAGATGGCCAGTCAACTGAATCTTCCCTGTCCCCCTTCCCACTGGCTGCGATCTTTAACCGCAAATTTGGGGAGAAGAATAACATTCGAACAGTGCCCTTCGGCATCCTATGGATTCCTCATGGTTCCATATGAGTATGTAGTACGTGATCATATTCTGTGTTGGAGATTACAGTTTTATCACAGTGCAGCTTCGGTAGGAGCTCATGCGCTTGGCGGGGGTGAAGCTGTGAGCTAATGTAGCCAGGTGGCGCATTCGGTTCGATGGGCATCTTCAGGAATTGGTTGCCGTGCTCAGTAGTGAACACGGTGTACTTATTCCAAGAATGACGGTGTTGCTGAATGCCTGACACTCGTCGAACCTGTTGCTCAAAGTGTCTTCTTTCCATCAGTTGGACGCACAACGTAGTGGTTCTTGTGCAACACTTGTCGCATGTTCGAGGCCTGTAGCTGGCTGTACACTCTATCCTGCACACACTTGCGCGGTCCGGTTCTACCCGGTCCTATGTCCATCCCTGTGGTGTGTCCAGTGATTCTAAACATATATCAAATGACGTGGATCCGAACTGGTGACTGCTACTGTCTAGTGAGGCAGCATGAGGACCGTGGATCACACCGCACAACCATCATCCGGACACCCCGCACCAATCCTAAGAACACTATGCTGAAAGTACACCACGGCCATCGGAAGAAAGCGTACAGATTTTTAGATCGATGTTCATTGCGAGATGTCCATGTGCATGTGTTGCACGGTGCAGCTGTGAGCATACTTCCTCAAGCAGATCACTACCTGAGTGATTGAGTCGTGTTGCATGCTGTTTTACTGATATTGATCAGGAAACTTGGAGATGGTACTTCAAAGAAGTTTGCGGGAAAGTGAAGAGAAGTCGCCTTGTGTAGTTGTGCTTTCCATGCAATGCCCGTCCCTGGTTGCGGTTAATTATATTGCCCTCACAATCCTGTTGTATGCAGTATGTACCACCATCATCTACCGACTACCGTAGACACCGTAGATACCGTAGATGTACCACTACCGAGATCACAACCCCCTGCTCCAGTCAATACCACCACCGAGACCACGAGCACTCACAAACCTCCTGCTCCAGCCAGTACCACCACCCAGACCACGAGCACTGACTTAGCCTCCTGCTTCAGTCAATACCACCACCCAGACAACGAGCACTGATTAAAGTTGCACCAGTCTTTACGACTACCCACACCACGGGCACTGACAAACTTCCTGCTCCAGTCAGTACTATCACTCAGGCGCGCACCCAGTATTTTTTTCATGGGTGGGGGGGGCGGACCGAAAAGGGCACTTGGCCGGCTCAAAAGGGGCACCTGACCGACTCCAAAATGGCACCTGACCGACTCCAAAAGGGCACTTTGCGGTCCGGGGCACGCTGGAAGGTTTGTTGACCGAGGGCCTGAGATTAAGAAAATGGTCAAAAGGGCAGTTTTCGCACAGGCGGGGCACATAAGGCAAGTAATTTTTGGGCTAAATTTGGAACATTCCGACCAAGAGGGCACTTTTTTGACCAGGCCCGGTTTGTTGACCGGGGGGGGGAGGGTGTGAAGGAAATTCGCGAAAAGGGCAGTTTTGGGCCCAAAGGGCACCTTTGGCACAGGCGGGGCACATCAGGCAGGTGATTTGTGGGCTGAATTTGGGACATTCCGGCCAAGAGGGCACTTTTCGGACAAAGGGGCACTTTTGGCCAAAAGGGCACTTTGGTCTCATGGGGGAGGGGGCCTACCCCGCCCCCTCCGGTGCGCCTATGCTACCACCCAGACCACGAACACTGACAAACCTCCTGCTCTAGTCAGTACCATCACCCAGACAACGAGGACTGACTAAAGTTGCACCAGTCATTACGACTACCCAGACCACGGGCACTGGGTAAGCCTGCACCAGTCAGTGCCACTACCCATATACCACGAGCACTGACAAGGCTCCTGCTGCAGCGGATATTCATAACTGGAGGATCGATCCGGCCAGTGTGGTGGACCCCGAAAGCAAGTACAGCCTCGGTAGTGGCGGCTTCTTCCCGTTCGGCTTCAGCGGAGTGATGGCTGGCGCTGCTCGGTGTTTCTACGGTTTCGTCGGATTCGACGCCGTGGCCACCACCGGTACGTGAAAGTCGACAGCAGTTGCGACTTCCATTCCGAGTGGAAGATATACTGCATTAATGGCTTCCCTGTTTGCGGGCAAGTGTTAACTAAGGAGCCTATAAAACTCAAACCGGAACAATTGATACAAATGAGACATTGCATTGTTCCTGCATGTGGCGTGCAGCATCGGTGCATGGTAACGTTACGCTGATGATGCACACGCGGACCCATTGGAAAAATGTAGTTGCGTGCCTACTACGGTATGTGCCCACCACTGTTTCTACGTGAGACTTGTCGTTCCTGTCAGGCGTAGACAGCTGGTCGAAGCTCGAGAACCGTTACATCGTTGGTGGTCCCGGAAACATGTCCAACACGAAATTCCGCGGTCATGAGTGAAAGGTGTTGCGCTCCGCGGTGGCGCAGGTTTCGGCAAGAATGAGGAAGTCGCGCGACTCCAGTGCCTTGCTATCAATGGGCCGGCTTGTTTCGAGATGGCAGATTCATGCTCATCATTTCCATGGTGTGCGACAGTCGGACGACTCCGGTGTCGGTTGGCTTCCGGTTCGGTGTCGCCTCGTATTTTTGGTCACTTTGGTCATCTTAGTCTTGGTCAGTGAGTAGACGAGATAAAGAAATGTTTGTGGTGTGCCATGTGTAAACAACGGTCTTCGGTTTTTGCAATCAAAGGTGTAAAGATCAGTGGAAATTTAACACGTGTATTTGATTGCGTTTTCTTTTAATTTATACATTGCGACATCTACGAGTTCACAGTGACCAAAGCCATTATGCACAGCTGAAACAGGCATCCAACTGACCAAATGCATGATGGATGTCACTTTGGTATCCATCATGCATCACTTTGGCTTTCTGAGATTGCAGCATGTTAAGTTGGTGAAGGCGAAGATGGTGCTCACTAGTGAAATTTGTGATGCACGGATGCTGTGATATTACGTGTTTCATTCCGCAAAATCATGTAATTTAGTCAAAGCGTTTCTCCGAAATCCTTCCTTTTGAAGCATGCATATCAAGACATCATCACCAACTACATTTCGCCTTCTAATTTTGTTGGAGGTGTATAGTAGTCTGTTTACAACGCAATTATCGCTTCGGTACCGTACCGAACTGAGATGAGGCGATGCTAGTATCATTGCATATCTGAGTGCATCGAAATATGCGTCTAAGTTGATATGGATGCCATTTTGCAGAGGCAAGCATCTCAGAAAACTTCGAATAAAATATTGTCCCATTGAGCTGTTCAAGACAAATATTTATACACTTATTACACTAGACAAATATACACTTATTACCGCATCCTCCTATGCTACCAGAATTATATATATATATATATATATATATATATATATATATATATATATATATATATATTTATTTATATATATATTTATATATATACGTGCGCGTGCGCATGCGTGTGCGCATGCGCGTGCGCGTGCGCGTGCGCGTGCGCGTGCGCGTGCGCGTGTCAGGGATTAAATTTACTATGTATGTCAAGGAGAAACTCATAGTCCGTTTTCAGCGTGGATTTATTATTTCATGATTAGCTCACGACAAATCCGTCAGACCTGCCTCGAAAGAAGTGATTTTTTTTGTGTGGGGGGGGGGTAGTTCGGGTCTATGCTGAGAGGTTTTCAAAAACCATCCAGACCATATTTTCACAAAATGTTCATGTGTCAGGCTGATTGTGTACTGACATCGCGTGATCAAAGTCAGCCGGTCAACGTCCACAGGCGAGGAGGCCAAGAACCCACAGCGCTTCATACCGCTCTCCATAGTGATTGGCCTTACCGTCATCTTCTTTTCCTACTTTGGCGTTTCGGCTGTGCTGACGCTGATGTGGCCGTACTACCTCCAGGTGAGCCTCCTCGCTGTGCCACCACCGCCTATCGAGCCCAGGCGTGCTGTCCGACCTGGTGTGGTTATGAGCGAGGTGCAGTTGAAACCAGGCGGTGACGTGCGCTTTGGAATATATGTGCTGAAGCGCTGGAGTTCTAGGATGCTCGCTGGATTTGTGCAGGAAACTAAGCGACCAGGGACAGGACAGAGACGAGAGAGAGAGAGAGAGAGAGAGAGAGAGAGAGAGAGAGAGAGAGAGAGAGAGAGAGAGAGAGAGAGAGAGAGAGAGAGAGAGAGAGAGAGAGAGAGAGAGAGAGAGAGAGAGAGAGAGAGAGAGAGAGAGAGAGAGAGAGAGAGAGAGAGAGAGAGAGAGAGAGAGAGAGAGAGAGAGAGAGAGAGAGAGAGAGAGAGAGAGAGAGAGAGAGAGAGAAAAAGAGAGAGAGAGAGAGAGAGAGAGAGAGAGAGAGAGAGAGAGAGAGAGAGAGAGAGAGAGAGAGAGAGAGAGAGACAGGCGGACTGGCGGACGGGCGGACGGGCGGACAGGCGGACTGGCGGACAGGCGGACAGGCGGACAGGCGGACAGGCGGACAGGCGGGCAGACGGGTGCCAGTGAGATATGCACCTGTATTCGGCACGTTAGCCCATGTTTGACGGTCCGTCGTTATGGGAAGCTAGGAGAGCACTTATACAACATAGAAAGTGTTGTATGTGGAGCAAAGGGACGGGGTTTGTGAATTGATGTGACTGGGACCATTTCCTACAAAGTTCGAACTTCTCTGTTGTCGAAATGCAATTATGTCTGCTCAGCTAGTTCTCAGAACCGTGCCTTGTTCAGTACGCAAGAAGGATGCTGGATGCTGTCTATTTAATACATTTTGCAGACAGTGGCGTCGCCACGAAATTCTTCCAGGGGTCAAGGTCGAAAGGGGGCCTCCTGCTCCCCGAAAAGGGGCCTCCATTGTGTTATGGCCTTCTATTGCTTTAGGGCCTTAGTATGGTTCGGGAATGGGAAAAATGATTTGATATGAAGGTACTGTTTGTTCTTGGCATGGTGCATTATTTACTCCACACGCAATAGCAATAATAATTATTTTTCGCTGAAAACTGGGTCATACCAGGGTATAAATAAATAATATGTGGATAAATACCTAAGTTTCGAAAACAACCAACGTCTCAATGCTTTTTCTAACAAAGGAATCTTCCCGCTGTCCTCTAGATTGCAGCGAGGCTGATGCTAAACATATCTTACAGATATCTCCCATTGATCAATCCACATTTATGTCCTCCAAGAATAGCTGAATATAGCTAGATTCATCACTACTGTTAATTATTACCACCAGCTTGATGCCATGAACAAAGCTTAGCGATCATTTCTCAGTCCTAGGACGATCATTTCGCGAAGGTGAAAACAAGAAGTGCGTTACATTGGTTTTCTGATCGGAATCTTAGGAACTTGCGAATGTTTTTAACATTTGGTGCTGGCTGCAAGGCACCTGTCGAACAAGCTAAAATACCAAGTTCTTCGCGAATAAATTCACGCGCCTGGGATTTCGAACGCTATTTTGTCAAAGGTACCTATCTAAATGAAATGATTAGTGATCAACTGAACTCTCCTATGGAGGGACCTAATCTGCAACTATCTTTCTTGATTCGTAGGATTTCAACCCTAACTTCCACACCCAATTTTACGGTTTTATTTTGGTATAAATAAACTCACACTGCTGAAATTACACCTATACCACAACAAACGGATCGGTATCCGAAAATGTCGAGCTCGAGCCCTCCAGAATTAGGAGGGATTCCCCAAAAATCAATGTCATGGTAAAAAAAATGGATCTGGAGCACAGAACATATTACCAGATCCCTTCACACATTGTGTACGCCGCCGAAAAATATACCGAATCTCTAAAAATCTAGATGGGATACAAATACATGGCGCCAGGGTCTCGAAATGTCTGGCCGGAATTCGGCCAGACATTGAGAGATTTGAGACATTTCAGACATTTGAATTTGAGAGAGAAAGAATCAGAAACGATCCACAAAAGTCGCATTGAACCCAGAAAACTGGCGTTGGGTACCCGAAATCACGCGTCTGGGAGCGATAAGTCGGGCTGTGACGCAGAAAAATCGCACCGAAGCCCCAAAATCAACTAAGGTCCACAAGTGTGGGTTAAAAGCCCCAAATAAATACCAAGAGCACAACAGGGGTCGAAAATACAACTGACGTTTTAAGGCACACAATCTCCCAAAAAGCGACAGGGTCTTAACACATGCGTTGCAGGCCTAAGTAAACATACATGGAGCTCTAAAGAAGTACACTGGAAGCTCTCAAGGAACGCAGGGACCATGCTAGCGCACAAGGGTATGAAAAAGTGGCTGGAACCACAAAAGGCAAAATGGTTCCAAATCGAACAAAAGGACCAGGGGCTAAATAAGTATACCGGGATATTCGAAAACGCCCTGACACGTAAAAAATATCCTCGGTGCATAAAAAGCAACAAAACCCTAAGCCGAGCAGGAGTTTACAAAATGTATTAAACCCCCGAATTGAATTTAAAGTACCTTACCCATCATTTTGAAATGTGAAATTTTCGAATTTCAGGCATTCTAGTTCATACCACCCGGTTGCCACGACGCCAACGTCCATGCACGTGCACACTCATCTTGCGCATTCAGCGCATTCGCAACGCTTCGTGCGATGCTATGGTTTCTGCTAGGCATTCTGCGTTTTGCTAATTACTGTCACATGATAAACTTGCGCCATATTTGACGTGCTGCAATGCTTAGTATGTGCGCTAGCTGCGAAAAGTCGAGTAATTAAATCCGGTCATTAATTTCCTACCTCCCACATTTTCTGTTAGTTATGAAATGCAGATTCCGCTCAGCTTTTACGCACCTGATACCTACCTTTGCTGCTATCCTCCCAGAATGGCTGTCGAACCGAGGCCCTTCCTCAGTGTTCTTTGTTGGACCCACTGCGTCTCTCTGGCTCAGCGGAATTTTCGAAACCCGTCCTCGTTTCAGTGTGTTTACTTTTTGGCACCGACGATTTTTTTTAACGTGTCATGGCGTTTTCAAAGATCCCGATGTATTCATTTAACGCCCGGTGCTTTTTCGTTTTGGAACCATGTTGCCATTTGCGGCCCCAGCCTCTTTTTCAGGCCCTGGTGCGTCCTTGTGACCCCTGTGTCCCATAAGAGCTTCTTGTGTATTTTTTAGAGGTCCAGGCATGGTTATTTGTGACTGCAACGCATGTTTTATTGCCCTGTCGCTTTTTGGAATACTATGTGCGTTTTGGAGGGCCAGTTGTATTGTCGGCCCTCGTAATGCTCTTAGGTTCCTGTTGTGTTTTGGTGGGCTTCGGCCGCACATTTGTGGTGCTCCAGTACGATTTTGTGGCTTCGGTGCGGTGCTTCTTAGACCCAGCGCGATTTATCGCGCCCAGGAGCGTGGTTCCGGGGACCCAACGCCAGTTCTCTGGGCTCAACGAAATTTTTTGGTTTGTCGTAAATTTCAAATCCCGGCCGGATTTTTGCGAGTCCTTGGCACCAAGTTTTTGCATTTCTCTGCGATTTTTTTAGATACGGCATGTTTTTCAGTGCCATTCGCAATTTGTGAAGGCATTTGGTTGCATGTTCGGCGCTCCAGAGCCATGTTCTTCAACAGGACATATATATTGTTGAATCCATTCGTATTTTGGAAGGCTCCAGCTTGATTGATTTTTCGGATACCTATTTGGTTTTTGTGGCCATACTGTTCTTACGTGTGGCCTAAACGTCAATTTTGTGGAGCTTCGATGGGACTACCGATGGGAATTGTGGGTCAGAGTGCAAAATTTTGGAGGTCAGATTTGAGCTTGTGGGAAGTGTTGTTCTTAGCTGTTGCCCCAACGCGATTTTGACGGTTCCTATTGCGAGTTTTCGAGCCTCGGAACGAGTTTTCGGAGACCTGAAGTACTTAGTTGGAGACCCCTGCGCGAATTGTGGTGGACCGACGCGAATTTTGGTGGCCCCAGCGCGTGTTTTGGAGCCCCGGCACGATTCTTGGGGGTTTATGCCTCTCATGATAGAGGGGGCAGTTTTCCCTATGATATGCCGTCGCGGCCACTGAAGGAGTATATTTTTTGTCCTAGAGTGACATTCCGGTTAAGAATTTATTTTTGGAGCAGCTGCAATTTTTGGGGCCCGGCGCGCCCTTCTAGGCCTCCAGGGTGATTTTGAAGGTCTGCGATGCGATTTTTTTATGTAGTCCAATGTGATCTTTTGGGCCCTGACATCATTTGCTTGGATCCCTAGCGCGAGTTTTAGCTGCCTCGACTATTTTGTTTGGTCTAAAACGTTTTATGTTTTTTGGTGTCATTGGTGGACCCCAGAGTTGGAGTGTTTTTGTGTTTTTTTTGTGTGTTTTCGTGAGTGTTTTTCAGAGTTGGACCCATGTCCGGAGTATTTTTCGTTGCTCTGGCTTCATTTGTTTTGGTCCCCATGAAACTGTTGTGGAATAGTACGACCCGTCGTTCCACGACGTCCTGCCGTACATTTGTGGTACACCGAGGCTCAGCGTGATTTTCAGGGTCCCCGACCGGATTTTTTTGGCCGATATCGTAATTTTGAAACACCTCGGCACGACTTTTACCATCTCTTAGGGGTTTCTTGCAAATGATAGGCCTCATCTCGCGTCATAAGTATCTCGTCCAATTTCCGGGAGCCTCTTTACCGGTTTTCAACGTCTTATGTCCTACCCTCCTCCATATCCAATGTCCTCCTCTCTCGTCTTGAAGGGCCTTCTCTTACATCCTGGGACCCTTTGCCATGGCATGGGGCTTCCTCTCATGTCCTAGGGGCATTATATGTGAAAATATGGGCCTCCTGCCACGCTTCGTGGGCCTCTTCCTTTATCCTGGCAAAGCCTTACCAGTCTTGATGGAATCTTCAATTTTGGAAACCTCACACTCCTTCATACCTGTTACCACTCTTATCTTAAGAGACGCTTCGGGAGTGCCGGAGGCCGCCGATCGGAATTTGCTGCGTTAGCATTTTCTGTTACGAGAACTGCTTTTCAACCAATCAATGCAAGGTATTTTTTAAATGACGTCATAACCATTAGCAACTTTGAACACATGTTTTGAACACAGTGCCATGCTGCAAACACAAGACCTTGACTGATCCTTTGCGCACCGCCGTCGCTTCCGACTGCGTGTGAGGTAGTGGTGTTGGGTCCGTATCGCGCAGGGAATTGGCTGCGTATGTAGGTAGGTGTGCGCTCTGAGCTGAGGGTGAAGCGTGAATTATTTGTGTTTTTTTCATTTTGCCTAGCATTGTGCTGAGACCAACAGTGAAAGGACGGCGCATTGTTCCTGTGAGTTATGAGAGACAAAGCCGAGCTGATCACAACTCTTTGTCTTGCGGTGCCATCCATTGCTCACTTCTTTGTTTCTATGCTGTGATGTGACCAAAAATGATAATGTGTATTACTTAGGCATATGACGTAGACACTGACTAGGTACATATTATTTTCTCGTCGGTTACCGGCAAATAGATTCCATGCATGAAAAATAATATGTGCATGAAAATGTCCTCCGGAATCTGCTTGCACTCCGACTCCAAACCCGGAAAGCAAGTTTCCCACCCTGCTCGAGAGGAGGCCTCCCCCAGACCTCCCCCAAAAAGGGGAGGTCTGTAGGACTGAATGAGGCCCCGAAGATCAGAAAGATTTCCAAGAAAATGAGAGGAGGCCCTTAAAACGGTCACTTTTTCCCACTATAGGGTGGCTCGAAAGCAGGTTTCTGGAGACGCACCGGCCGAATTCGTAGCGACCGGAGGCCACTATATTCAATGAGCAGGCGCGAAGTTTGGCGCGTTGTCGTGGGCATTTCCGCTGGTTGTGGTTTCGTGTGGTGTGTGTGTTCAGTTGCTGTCTGTGTGCTTGATGGTACGAAAAGTGTATAGTTATTTGGTAACCGTAAGTAGAATATCATGTTTGGTGGATATTTTCTTCAATCTTGTATTATATTTTTAGTGGTATTTTTGTTCCTTCTGCACGTTTGTGTGGAGTCCATTCTATCCAGTATGAATCCGGAGTGCAAAAATGTTTTAGGAGATGAAATCTCTTAAGAAGCGCCTTAATTCCCACCATGCTCTCAAGTCCGATAGTGCCCTCATTTCTCTTCTAGAGTCCTTTTTCAAATTAGGGGCCTCCTCTCACGTCCTTTGTGAGACCCATTGTCCTGCGTTTTGATTCGAACTCCGCCCATCTTAAGGGTGGTATCTTATCTCCTGGTGGACTCCTCTTCTCTCCCAGGCTCCTCCTCTTCCAAATTATAAACAACCTTTCTTATCTCATGGCCTGGTTATTTCCAGGGAACCTTTTTGGCCATCTGCGAGCCCTCTTTTCCGGCTGGGAGCTATCTCTCTCATCCATTGGTCTTGCTCTCCAATTGTAGGGCCTCCTCGTTCATTATGAGTCTTATTTCCAACCTTGTGTCGTCCTCTTCCGAATTAGGTTCCTCCTGCCATGTCTCTGGATCATCCTTTTCTATTTTGGTGGAACCTTGCTCGTTTTGGTGCCTATTTTTGCGTCTCCGAAACCTCATCTCATATCTACTGGCTTTCTTTTCCATCTTAGGGCCTCTTCTCACTTTCCGGGGCCTCCATTCCCGTATTGGGGCCTCCTTTGCAATTCTGGGGGCCTCCGTGCCAATTTTTTGCACTCTCTTGATTTCTGGGGCCTCCTACCCTCTCCTAGGTGAATCCTTTCTAAAATTATGGGAATCCTTTCACGTCTTGGAGGACTCCCCATCTGTGTTTGGAGCCTCATTATCCTCTTAGGAGGTTGCTTTTGCGCCCTAGTCTTAAATAATTGTCTCTCCTAGGGTACTCGTCATCTAAAATGATGGCCTCATCGGGCTGGTCTTAGTGGCCTCTCCTTCCTAAGGGGACCTTCTTACCCATCTTGGGGCCCCCTCTTGCGTCCGGATAAATATCTCTTGTTATTATTTTCTATTGTAGGGTCCTTCTCTTCCATCTTGGGGGCCTAGTTTTCCAAATTCAGAATATCTTGCCAACCATCGGAAACCTTCTCGTGTAACCCTGGGTGGCTTCTTGCTCGTCTTGGAGGCATCCTTTTCGTCCTGGAGGCCTCTTTTTCGTCCTGGGGCCTCCTTTTCATACTGGGGGCCTCCTCACAATTTCTACTCTATGTCTCTTATAGGAGCCTGATTATATTACCTGGGGGTCTCGTTATCAGTCTTGGATCCACCTTGATAGCATCATCTTCTGTCCCGTCGGACTACTTGATCACCTTTTTGTCTTATGCATTTACGGATAGTGGTCTCCTCAAATTACAGGGGGCGCCTCGCACCCCCAAGTCTCAAGACAAGTGGTGGAGACGATTTCCCCCGCTGCCCCCGCCCCGGTTGCGACGTCCTTGCTCCGAAATCTCCTCTCACATCAACTGGCTTTCTTTTTCCGGCTTAGGACCTCATCTCATCTTATTGGGCCTCCCTTCTCGTATTGAGACTCCTTTGCAGTGTTGGGGGCCTCCATGTCAATCTTTGGCACTTTCTTGATTTCTGGGGCCTCCTACCGTCCCCTAGGTAACTTCTTTTTCAAATTATGGGCCTCCTCCTAGAGGTCCATAATTTGAAGGAGGGAGGCCTCCTTTTCGTCCTGGGGCCTCCTTTTCGTCTTGGGGCCTGCTTTTCGCCTTGGGGCCTCCTTTTCGTCTTGGGGGCCTCCTCAAATTTCAGGGGGCGACGCCCCCAGTCTCACGGCAGGGGGGAATTGTCCCCTGGGCCCCCCGGTGGCGACGCCACTGTTTGCAAAACTGTAGATGTCTTTGAAGCCTTTATTCCCCTGGATATTTTTGTCTGGAAAATATATGTGGGCTGCGGTTGGTAGTTCAGTGGTGATCCAGATTAATTAAACATGGGCTGATTGCTTTTAGAAAAGATCCAGTGCCATTTCCGCAGTTTACACATAATATCCTTGGGCAGGAGCTTCGATTCGGAAGTCTTAACTAGCTAATCGCTCCGATTAAGCCGTTCTATACAGATCAAGTGCAAAACGTGACTTGTTGAACATGGTGGGTAGCATGCGTCCGTTGTGTGTGGCCACGTGCGTTACCTTGACCTGACGTGACCCAACCGCAGGACGAAAGCGCGCCGCTACCATACGCATTCGAACACGTCGGCTGGGAGTCGGCTCGCTGGATCGTCACCATCGGAGCGTTGTTCGGTCTGTCCTCCAGGTGACTGCCAAGCCCGCCGCCGCCGTGCTGAGAACCAAGCTACCACAGTGACTTGGTTATCAGTGGGACTGTTCGCTGCTGTGGGCCCCCTGCTGTGGTAGCCTGTGCTCAGCGGGTCTGTTCGCTACTGTGGTTAGTGAGACATAATGTTGTACCTGTAGTGGTGCGGGCTCCAAGTTGTAAATCCATCCCACCCACATACGCAATAGCTTTTATCTAGGCTAGATATAAAAATAACCATGAATTAACTAAGACGTAGCGTAGCTAACAAAGACTTGACAAAGACTGCTCTGTAACTTTGGGAATTACTTGTGACATATTTGTTGACCACTTTGATTGGCCTTCTGAATCAGGTCAAAGAGTCATGGCAACCTCGCCTGACCCGGGCTCTCTCGAGGACCCCACGCCCTTGGTTTTTCTGAGACAACGACCGAAGACTCAGACACGAAGCTTTCAGTTCCCTCTCATACATCTATCAATTTTGCATATATCTTGCTCTTATCACAGCAGTGATACATGCATATATCTGCATATATCACAGGGCAATCATCAAAGGTCATTGATCTGGGGCCGATCAAAATAATGTTCATGAATCTTCAATGTGTCTCTATTCGGAATGGTTGCAGCACATCAACACCAAACTGAAACCATGGTGATTTTTTATCACGGCAAACAACTGCTATTTCGAAATTGCATGAAGCTCAAGGCTGCGCTGACCTGGGGTTGCAACAGTTTCGGCTTGTGTTCCCGCGTGATGTGGAGAACATTGAATTGATGGTAGTTCTTGACTCCGAAAATGATAGAGCATATAATGAACGTCCTGGTTTAAATTATATTGGTAAGTGACGTAAGGTCAGATCAAGTACCATGTGTATTATACACACTAGCCCGTTTCACGACGGCCAATACGCACCAGTATGCAATGACGATGACTTCATCTAGTATGAAGGGCACATCATTGAAGTTTGTGTACTTTATCTGTAGATATGAAATGTTCCTGAAATTTTAACTACAAAGTAATAAATTAAATATATAACTCCGCCAACATATTTGAATTGCGGATCTTTAACAAACAAACAAAAACACTCCACTCACAGAAACAACTAGCCATTGTGAGCCAACAACTAGCCTCCCGGCCATGGTGGGAAATACATGGTGACCGCATTTCTCACCATGGCCGGGAGGTAGGAGTTCTTGGATAAAACATAAATTTGCCGTTGTATTACCAGCAAATATACAATATTGGGCAGAAAGTGGTAGTTTGTATCCTGAGGATGACTGTTTTTCCTTTTGCGTTTTATTTTGTGGCTGTGATGTACCTATATTATGAATAAATATGGAAATACATAATAAAAAAAATGCTACGATTCCATTTCGACGCCCCCGAAGATATTGAATTATCTGCACTTTACAAGCGGGTTGTTTACAGTTGCATACAATGGCGTCCATTGTATCGCACTATACGAGGCTCAGTTTTTAAATGTCGCTGTACTCCAACCTGAATAACCCCTACTGGGGTGGCGGGATGATCCTTGTCTTTGGATACCGTACTTGGAAGAAAGAACAAAGAATGAATTGCTTACAGCATCCGAAATACCGCAACGCTTACAAAATATGCGCATCTGAGACAAACTTGTTTCATGGATTGCCTGATATGTTTCGGCCATAAATGATGGAATCAGGGCACAACTGAAGACGCCATTGTTTAAAACTTGGATTAAAATTCGTCATAGCTATCATAAAGGACCAATCACTTACCGCAGTTGAAGCGGGCTGGCGAAATTGATCAGAGTGGTCGATTGCTCGGAACATTTTGCATTTGAAGACCGCTGAATTAGACAACAGATGTTGTCATCGAGTTTATTTCCGAAGTAAAGGTCGCTTGGTCTGACTTCCAGATTTCCGACTAGATGACGTCCCAGGTGCCGATGTAGGTGTACATTTTCGGGAGTTGTGCACACAAAAAAAAACTGTTTCTACTCGAAGAACTTGTATCAGGTAACTGAACCTTTTCTGTGTACTTATCCATATAATAACTTGATCCAATCTCCGGTTTTCAAGTTTTCAGATCAAAGTCATTATTATGGCCTAACCTCGCCAATAGACTTTCACGACTACTTCCCGCTGGTGCACGCGTGACACCGCCTAATGCCACCCTCTGCATAATGTTGCTGGTCCTCGTGCAGTGATATCTGGTGTCGGTTTCAGTGCCGCCTAAGTCGTGTGATATGACATTAGGTGGCCAACCAATGCCCAGAGATGATCTGACCTCACGTTATCTGACCTTATTTGGCGTGACTTGACGTTTCTTTTTAATTGCTTTTCAATCAGTGTTCATTAAAGCGAATGATAAAGTAACCGTTTTCAGATATATGCATTGTCCCAACATCATCTAATTTCAGGTAACGGGGTCAGAAGCTTGACAGTTGGCAAAGATGTTTCAGTATCACATCAGCTCTAATTTTATTTTCAGTGTTATGTATCGCGGGTATGCAAGTTTGAACTTACTTGACCCGACCACGCGGTGTGAGCTGAACTGGCTTTTGGATTTCCTGATATCAAATAGATCTACACATTTTGCTTCAATGGTTCTGTTGAGCTTAAACACGGACACCATTGACACCACCATAACCACTGACACCACCATAACCACTGACACCACCATCACCACCGACACCACCGATACCGCCAACATCGCCATCGTCACAGACGCCACCATCACCACCGACACCACCATCACAACCGACACCACTGACACCCCCATCACCACTCATCCATCGACACTACCGGCACGACCGACACCACCGACACCACCATTACTGCTGACACCACCGACACTACCGGCACCACCGACACCACTGACATCACCATCACCACTGAACACACCAGGTACAGATGTCTTTCCAAATCCATCATACGTGCAATATGCGGTTACCACGAGCTAAACCGAACAATTAGCCTGCAACTTTCCAGTCTGGGTTTTATGTTGACCAATCGATTACTTTGCTCAAGGTAAGTTTTAACATGGCTGCGATCTTAGTCACCGATAATTGTTTTCGGTGCTAGGCGGTATACGTATGTGTATGCATAGCTATAGTCTGAACTAATTGTTGTATAAAGACGAGCTGCTCTTAAATGCAATTAGGTGGCTTGATCGGTACACGTTTCCATAGTTGTTGGCCGGTTTATTTTGAAACCTGATGGCTCTGCAGCCATTTTCAGTTATTGTCATGAGCATGCTGGTATTCATTTGTCTGTTTGGTTCAGTAGTATTGATTGGAACTTTCGTAGTGTCTGGGAGGTGTGGCGAGAGGGTAGGTGAGTTGAGTGAGCTGACCTACGGTTGTTGTGTTTGTGTGTCCGTGGGTTTGCACGTGACGTTGGCAATAACGAGCTAGTGAGTCGGCGTCAGACGTGCCGTGCACACGACAGGACACGCGGTAGACAGGCACACTGACCGCGCTTCACCGGAGCAGCGTCGTGCCGTTTCAGCTGACAGCCGTCCTGCCCGTGACCCCGGCCAGGTAGACATATGACCCGGGTCATGCCGGATCAGCTGCCTGCCCGCCGACACGTTCTCCTCTCTGACTGGCAGTCTGCTTGGGGCGTTGTTCCCGTTGCCGCGCATTATGTACGCCATGGCGAACGACGGCCTCATCTTCCGCTCGATGGCCAACATCCACCCGCGCTTCAAGACACCGTTCTGGTCTACTCTGCTGGCGGGAATATTTGCCGGTGGGTGTGCGCCGAGAGCTGCCGTCGTCCCAGCCGGCCGCTGTCCCATCACTAGGCCTCCGTTGTCTGTTGTGGGATCAGTGCAGTTGGTGCATCCGAAAACCCTAAGGATCAATTGCCGGCGCGCGTCTGTTTCAGCCTTTGCATATGTATATGTATATTTATATATATGTATATATGTATGTATATGTGTATATATATATATATATATGTATATGTATATATATATATATATATATATATATATATATATATATATATATATATATATATATATATATGGATATATATATATATAGATATATATATGCATATATATATATATATAATACATGAGAGTGAGTGAGTGAGTGAGTGAGTGAGTGAGTGAGTGAGTGAGTGCGTGCGTGCGTGCATGCACGCGCGCGCATGTGTTATTGGGTCATACAATGATGGAAGAACAAAAACAAGGTTTGTATCACTTCAGATGAAAATATTGTTCTCGTTGTGTGCTATTTCTCACCAAAATGAGAAATAGCACATAATCGACTGCTGCTGGCATGACCTGACCTGGCCTGACCTGCCGGCAGCACTGATGGCGTCCATGTTCAACCTACCCCAGTTAGTGGACATGATGTCAATAGGAACCCTGCTCGCCTACTCGCTGGTGGCGGTGTGCGTACTCGTGCTGAGGTGAGATGATCTGCCACCTGTCCAACCTGCAGTGGCACATTGCGCTACACGACCGTGTCTCTCCTAATTCTCGCTGACAGCATTTCTCTGACAGTGTATCTCTCCTGTGTCTCCTACAACGGGGTATTGATGTACGCCAGTGTCTCTACGTCTTTACCACAATGATTCTTCCCCGGTCTCTCCTCTAGCGGGACACTGCGCTGGACGACACACTTGTACAGGGAGTCCGAGTGGCCGCGTCGTCGCGTAACGGATCCGTACGTTCACATCGCCCACACCTCACTGACGAGTGAACTTGCTCCTACTGACGGACGCCCAGGCATCAGCTCAGCAACAGCCCTCACTCCTACACATCTTGGCCTCAGTCCAGACCGAGTGGACATGTGTGGATGTTGCATTCGGCAGCCCCTCGTCAGCCGCTTCGACCCACTGTCCAGTCCCACTCTCGCCTCATTGTCTGTGTCTCTTCACCAATATTGCCCACATGCTTTCTGTTCCTTTTGCAATGATCCAATGCAGTTATTTGTCAAAATACTTTACAGCTGGAGAAATTACCCAATATGGCGTATAATTTCCACAACCAAATGCATTGTTCTGAAACCGAGTCGGTCGCGGCAAATGAGTGGCGCTCACTTGCTCACTTGTTTGTGTAACGAGAAATCATCCGCCAAATGTCTAGTGTTGTCTCGTGTTGTGTGTGGGTTATTGGTGCACGTGTTGTGTTGTGTGCCTTCACGGCTGCCAATGAGTGTTAGTTCCCTTGCTGTTCCTGTGTGTGACGTCGGGTGTGGGGCACGCATCGTCACGTCCTGAAGCATCTCGACACCAGGCCGTGCTGTCAGATAATCAGCCGGCCAGCTGGCCTGCCACTTGTCAGATGTGAGTTGTCAGAGCTCTCAGTTGCCCGCTCTACCACCCATCGCCGAGGCTTAAAGGTCGGCTTTTTGAAAGTTAGGGCGTCTCCGTGGTAGGCTCTGGGTCGTTCCTGTGGGTGTTGGTATCGTTCCTTTGGCCCCTGAGCTGGCGCTGAGGTCGATGGGGGAGTCGGGAGAGATGCCGTGGCCATGCCTAACCTAACCTAACCTAACCTAACCTAACCTAACCTAACCTAACCTAACCTAACCTCCCGATACCTCCTGGGAGACGAGGGGAGGCTCGGGTGGATGGTAGAACGTCGTATTCAGGCTCCTCCGGAGGGCCGCCGTGACCCAGGGTCAGGAAGCTAACCCGTGTCTGCTCATATCCTGGAGAAGGGTATGGTCGTGGATATCTGCTCCCGGCAACCGGAGAAGTCGATGCGCCCCTAAGCCAAAATAACGAGCCAACCGGCAACCGGAGAACGACAGGTGAATTCGACAGGTCGCGAAGAGCCCGTATGCGCTGGTTCCCGCTAACTTGGGGAGGCTATTCTCCGTCAGTCCCGGGAGGTGTGTGGAGGCCGACGGTGATTCCGCTCCCCTGCAGTGGAGGCTCCCGTCAACCCCAGGGAGGTCGGTAAAAGCCCTCATCAGTCCCAGGGCGGTTGGCAAAGGTTTCCGCGAGGCCCGTGAAGGTCGGTGAAGACTCGTCAGACCCGGGAAGGTCGGCGAAGATTCCTGTCCGGCCGGGCGCCGCCGACGCAGGCCGGTGGCGGCTCACGTGGCCCCGGTTGCAGGTACGCGCCGTCAGTGATGGAGCAGCGCCGGCATCGACTGCTGCTGGCCGTGTAAGGACGGCGCTGGTGTCACAGGTGACGGTGGCCGCCGGCCGACATGCGCCACCCGCTGCTGGCGGAACGTACGCCAGCCGGCACGCACGCTTCACCTAACCCAGCTAACCGCACGCGCCGCCTAGCCAATCTGACCGCACGCGCTCGGCACACTGCGGCGTCACGCACCACCACAATGTGACCAGCCGAGCACTGCAGTGGGATGATGTTGGCAGCACGCTGCACCAAAGTTGGAAGAACATGCTCGGTCAGGATTTTTGGCATCAAGGACATTATCCTCTCCAGATAACTATCGTCCCTTTGTCAGCATTTCAAAGTTAAGTGGTGTTGTTTAACAAATAGCTGCTATGAGTGTTCAGTATTCAGCAAAAGAACAAATTAAGATTTTGATGTCACAAGCTGGAAGAAAATTGTCCACTCTGTATTCAATCACTGACATTTTCCTCTCCTCGTCCATAATTTCAAAGCACAAATCCAGCCCTGCGCCGGGCACTGGCTCGTGCTGGTTTCGTCGGAGCTGGTTCCAGTACATTTGGCACTGGTTCGTTGTGTGATTGCTCAGCTGTAGGCGACCCTTACGGCCGCCATGGCCCTGTGCTTGTCTCGAACGGCGACTTGTGTGATGTTCCGCACAGAGCCACCATCACCTGCACCAGGGCACGGCACACGGTCGAGGTAGGACATCAGCAGCAGCGGCCACCGCGCGGCAGTCATTGTGACGTGTTCCGCTGCCGTACGCCACTTGTGATGTGTATCGCTCTGGGCTTCACCAGGTCACCATATCGCCACTCTGTATGCCGACGAATTAAGCTTCGAATTGCGCGAGGTGTTTGACTGCGACAAGCTCCGATACGCCTGCTATTGTAGCACGCCAAAAGGACATCGGCGAGTGAAATATCGACTGGGGTCATCGGTGCGCCTCGCCTCGGTTAGTTGTGTCACCATGCGGATACCATGAGGTCAGCTGTTGAGTCGGCGGCACGGCGAGGGCGGAGGTCTGAATGAAAATTCCGCCCATTTTGAGTTGAAATTCCTCAGGATGCCACCAGGTGGACTCACGACCTCATGGTATTGTCATGTGAACATAAGTATCTCGGGTGAGCCACATAGGACGCGACGACTTCGCTGTCCCATTGTTATTTCACATTGAATTTTGATCAGGTATGGCGGCAAGCTGGTTCATTTCATGGCAATTTTTTCACATGTCTTTCAGTACAGTAAAAGTTGATCCCAGTTTTAGCATGGGTCTTTAGCACGTTTGGAACACGTGTGGTTTATCAGAGCGCACGTGCATCACCAGGTTGTTTAGACCGGCCGTGGTATTGTTTTGCCAGAAGTCGGGAGGTGTATCAATTTTTAGAACTGGACAAATTATGGCAGCGAGTAGGCGGCTTGGACAGTGATCACCGGTAGCTGTTGCCAGGTGTTGCCGGGCCCCACCAAATGTTGATCAGGGCCGTCTGGTCCTGATAGGTAGCTGCTGTTGAACATTGGCATATTAAGCTTACCCTCTCCTGATACCACGACGCGCCCTAAAGTCAAAATAACCAACTTCCCCTGAAATCGCCAATCCGTATTTACCCGAAGCTGTCGTAAGCGTTCTGCGGAAGGTGTCACTAAAAGTGTCACTAATTGTATCATTAACCGTGTCGCTAAAGGACAGAGCTTCCAAGGAACGATTAGCTCCTATAGTTTCGAGGGCACGTGCAGGAGAAGTAAGCGAGGTGAAACGTAGAGCACCAGAGCACGTATAGCTCTAATGGTGCTATGGTATCCATGGTCCCTGCGATGCGTCACAATATATTATACTGCTTTTCCAGACATATGCTATATAGAACAACTACTCAATTGCGCAGCCCATCTTATCTGATCATCAACATGGCACTCCAGCAGTGGTCGTTCTGAAAATAAGCGTGGAATTAGGCGGGACGTTAGTCCCGTTTCATGCCAATAAGTCAGTTTGGGCATGCAAAGCTGAAACCTTTATTGGAAATATCACACAAGGACGTGTCGTCAAATGGCATTCTGGGCCAGCCCCAGCAGGCACAAGTTGTCCGCGGTGACCAGTTTGCGGCTGTCGACCGACATCATGATTGAAATCGTAATTCCGAGATATGTCCAGATTCACTCCTCTGTGCTGGATATGCGAGTCGGTGCTTGATATGCGAGTTTATACGCGTAATCAGGGTTCACATATCGCAAGACCTTAAATATCCTGCTCTTGAATAACCTAACGCAAATTGCTCAGTCCCACCTTTCAACATCTCTGCGATTTTGAACTAGAAATAAAAAGTAGTCTGCATTTTCATGCATGTAGGACGATTTTCTCCATTATTGGAAAGTGTTATTCTATCCATAAGGGATGACACACTAGTGGCACGGTGCAAGTTGTCAGCTCTTTCCCACACAGTAGGTGCCGCTGTGGCCACAGACGCTCTGCGAAATATATGTGGACATATAGCGCATACAGTGGATTCTTCTATGTGGGGCAACATGCGATGATGTAGAGCCTCGGCGGGCGGAAATGTGCAACTGGACCGTGCGTCACGTGCAGCGGAAGGTGTTGAAGTTGACCGCGAATCGCCGGTTCACACGAAGCCCATCTGCATTTACGTCAATTCAGAAGTGCTTTCAAGAGAGCTACTTAGGGCGAGGCCAGGATCGTCGTGCTGAAGGAAGCCATTGATCCATGTTGAAAAAAATACGTGGATTAGCATGTACAATTGAGTCGTGGATCTCCGGAGCGTTCTGGGATCTGGGGATCATTCCTGACCCGTGTTGAATGTACGTGGGCAAATGTAGAAAGCAGTGCCATGCGTGGAAATATAGAAAATTCATGGATCGTCATGTAGAAACAACCTAGCACGCTTCGTCACCACCGGCGTCAGCTTACCATCGCATGGTCCACTAGTGACTGGTGTAGTGGACTGGTAGCCACTAGTGTTTTCCGGGCGACGCGCGCAGTCTGCATGCCATTGCCGACTAACACCTCGCACGCCTGTCGTTGGTACTGCGTACTAACATTCGCAACCCGGCCGCTATGGGGTAGCACCAGCTCGAGCAGATCTCCATAGCATTTTACCGTGTGGCGATCTGCGTTAAAAACTGAGCGTGCTGTATGCACTGAATGACATGCCTTTATGCATAATTATTATGCATAAAGCGTTTGAACTATGAGCGTTTGATAATGGTCCGCATAATTATTTTTTTTTTGTGATTTCCTACATTTGTTTTTGGATATTCATAATAATTCCGAGTCCTGAGGGCGCGACTGCCGCTGCCCAACAACATAAACAGGTATATACGTTTCACATATATTCACGGCGCCGTGCGCTATTTCAGTCGGTCATCGCCAGTTTGTTTGTTGCGTAATCGTGGTGCTTAATTAATTACGTTACGTCGCTTAATTACGTTCTTGGCATCTGGCGTTGTCAACTGAGCTGTCCGCCGGGCGCACTTGCAGCCATATTCGCCGGTGGGCTGCTGACATGTCGCCGCCCGGCCAACTGCAGGTACCGCGACCAGAGCATTGGCATGGTGGACCACGCTGCCGAGCTTGACGACGAGCTGCCGCTGGCGTCCAGCACCGATCATCTGCTCCCGACCAAGCAGCGCCGCCGACCGGTCAACCTGCTGCTCAACTGGCCCCGGCTATCGCAACCCACTCAGCAGACAGCCATACTTGTCAACAGAGTCACCATGGTCTACGGTGCGTCCAGAACGCAGCGCCCTGCTCAGACACGCTGTCGCCTGCGATGTGCTGTGAACGGCAACAGTTGATTCGAGGGTGGGGTGTTTCCGTATTGACCCCTCATATGTTAGGAAGTTCAAGGAAACCATTTAGCCATCTAAAACGGAACACATTTTGTGGATGAAGTCCGGCCATTATCTACATACCTGGCCGTGCGCTTTCCAAATTCCCTGAGCCTCTTCTGCGGTATCAGGGGAAGGTGGCCACTTTTCAACAGTTTGAGGCTGTGTGATCCCATCGAGATGGCCTGATCCCCGACAATCTAGGCAGCTTGATGTACTGGTGTCAGGAGCCAATACACCTGCAGCCCTCAGGCCCACCGCCGCGCTGTCTGTTTCTGGTTCTGATGAACCACTCTTCGTCGTTGTCGGCTTTGTTTGCGTTTGCACATTGTCGCTAACGGTCTGTAGAGAGCACGGCCCGCACGCATGCCGTTTTTAGTGTTGTAAGCGTGCATCGGTAGGAACTTACTCTGCGCACTTCCCTCCCGTTCACTTCAGGTTAACACGCCCGGGACTTAGCAGAGCGTCGCCAACGCCGAAGTATGACGTGACAGTGATCCAAGCGCTCAGTCTGCAAGCGTGTGATGTCACTGTGACTCGTGACCCGGCAGATGTAGTGATCCAGGTGCTCAGTCTGCAGGCGTGTGATGTCAATATGCTCCGTGGCCCGGCAAGTGTAGTGATCCAGGTGCTCAGTCTGCAGGCGTGTGATGTCCCTCTGATCCGTGACACGACAGGTGTGGTGACCCTGGCGCTCAGTCTGCAGTTTTATGATGGCGTAGTTGCCCGTCTCACAATCAAAAGATTGTGGGTTCGAGTCTCACCTGTCGCTACTCTTCGCCCGCGGTCAATTGGCATTGGCGACGCTGCATGACTCAACGGGTCGATGTGTCGTAAAACCAACAACCGACCAGTAGTCTTATAATGATGTCATTTATGACCCGCTATCCGGCAGGTGTTGCAACTCTGGCGTTCGATCTGACGCTAGTGCAAGGCGCTGATGCCATCATGAACTCGGAGTGGTGGGCGCTGACGCTGATGGCTGTCTTGGGCGCCATCATGTTGGCCTGCATCATCATCGTCTTCCTGCAGCCGCAATCGAAGGCACACCTCTTCTTCAAGGTGCTCTGCCGCTACCTGTCCTGTCTGATCGTGGTGAAAGCGGAGGCGTCAGCTACTGCTGCCGACCTGTATCTGGCTTTCATCTAGGTAGAGTGCTTTTTTGTATAACGTCTGTTCGGCTCGCCTTATGTGTGTAGTAGTTACGATTTTAAGACGATTATCTACGTCAGGGACGACGTGCTATGGGCGCCATATGATCTGCATAGTCGATGCGCCCTAAAGCCCAACTAACAAACAGGGATGAAATGCTAACGTACGTTCGGCTTGCTTTATGTGGGTAGTAATTTCGATGTCAGGACAATTGTCTATGTCAATGATAAAGTGCTTCATCTGAAAAACTAATGTCTTATGGCATATATTACTATGTTGGATCAAGGCGTTGGTGGAAAAATAGGTTTTTCGTACTTAAAACCTGCTCCTGACGATAGCACCCTGAAATACTGACACTTTTAAAGCCGGTTTGGGCCCATCGTGTATAGATAACCAACAGCACGCCTCACTTTTTTGGTCTTTATGATGTATTACAGGTGCCACTTGTGCCGTTCCTGCCCATGCTGAGCCTATTCGTGATTTGGTCTTTATGATGTATTACAGGTGCCACTTGTGCCGTTCCTGCCCATGCTGAGCGTATTCGTGAACATCTACTTAATGATGAAGTTGAGCTCGGCCACGTGGATTCGGTTTGGCGTCTGGATGGCCATAGGTATGATGGATATCCGCCGTCGCCCTCCCGTATTATAGTGCGGAGCATGATGCATGTCGTTGTTTTAGCTGCTGAGCTTGTGTGAATAGAGGCCTGCTTGCATCTTTTTGCTTGCGTTGGATTTATCTCAATCTGGCCACGCACATCTCTGTTGCGGCAACATTCTGCATGCTTTCGCAGGCATTTTGTAATTACATTGGAGCTGGGACATTACGTGACCCTTGGCCGCTGTGCTGCCGCTAACCCCTGCCCTTGGCCGCTGTGCTGCCACTAACCGGGTGCGCCCACCATCTGCCTTTTAGGCCTGGCCGTGTACTTCGGCTACGGCGTGTGGTACAGTTGTGAGCGGCGGCGCGACGGTGAGGTGGTAGCGCTGCGACCGTCCGAGAAGGTCACATCGCGACCATCCCAGCTGGCGCTCACCCTGAACCTGCCCACCATCACGGTGCAGCCGGCCACACCCGTGGTCGGCTCGGCCAGCACGTCGCCGGCGCTGGCCGCCCGAGCTGCCGGACCGTCCGAGCCGTCCGAGCCGTCCGAGCCGTCCGAGCCGTCCGAGCCGTCCGAGCCGTCCGAGCCGTCCGAGCTGCTGGTCGAGACGGCGCCCGGTAACATCCGGCGGCCGACTGCTTCGGTGGACGAACATGAGCAAGCCTTGATGACCGTGGCGCGGTTTGTGCGCCAACAACGTGGCATGCATCGGGTGATCGCGGCCGTGATACGCGGCGACACGGCCGACACGGGACGCGGCCGCCAGTTGGCGCTGGTGCAGAGCCGCCTCGACGACGGTCGTCTGAAAGTGACGCACCTGGCGGCGCCGCCGGTCGCCCCGCAGTATAGTGATGACGTGTGCCACTGGGCCGGCCGCGACGTGCTCGGACACCAGGCCATCTGTCGCTGCCTGGGTGCGTCCAGCGATGGCACTCCACGACCCATTTGCATCAGTGCTCAGGTGCACTCCGAAGATCCCTCGGTGCACACAGAGGACCACCAGGTGTACGTGAAGCCACACGAGACGTCCGATCCCCCTGTTGAGCCGCTGGTCGCCGTGGACTCTGAGGTGTCGCCTCCAGCGGAAGAATTGACACACGTGGAGCACCAGTTGGCCGCGATGCATGCGCAGATCGATGCTTTGCTGTCCAGTGGAGCTTCGAATGAGCTGCGGCGGCAGCAGCTGTTAAAGGAGCAAACGTCGCGGTACTCCGGGGCAGATGATTTCCGACCGCCACTTCCTCAGTCGCTTCCGCAGCTAGGGCAGCTGGCCGCGGATGTCGAGCAGGTACGACTGCTTCAGCAGATGCATCGGGCTGTAGTGGCTCAACTGGGTGGTGGTGAGGACGCTGAGGGCGCCCATCTGGCCACTGAGTTACAGGCCCCTGTAGTCACAGATAGTCCACCGCAGGCGGCAGAAGTCCCGGGTGTGACGGTGGAAGCCGGTGAGGCGGCTGCGCCGGACTCCCTGACGGCCGTCCACCGTTCGATCTGTGAATGTCTCGCCACCGACTGGACTGACCTGGGAATGGGAGCCAAACTGGCAGATGAGCAACACGCGCGCTACGCGAACGTGGCGGCGCCCGCTACACAGGTATCCAGCCCACCGGCAGATGTGGTCGCGCCTCTCACGTCGCCGGCCGAGTCGGCGCCGATGGACCCGGTTGTGGCAGCACTGCACGCGGGCATATGCGACTGTCTGACCAGCCCCAGTCCCAGCACGCCCCCAAGCACTCCCCCAAACACGCCCACCGGCGGCCAGAGTGACGGGCCGTCCCAGCTGCCAGCCTGCGCAGAAGCGGCTGCCGAGCGTCGCTCGCTGCGGCGCCGTTCGGGCCGCTCGGGCCGCGTGCTGCCAGACTCGGGCTTCACCAGCATCCCACCGCAGCCGCCCGACAGCCCGTTCGCCAAGCGCGTCGGCGCCAAGTTCGTCATCATCCCTGTGGACGGCGATGGTACCGACTCGGAGCGTGAGGAGGACGCATCCGAGGGGGACGCCGAGGTGCGGCGCGCCATCCGCGCCGTCCAGCACGAGATGCGCACCGTGCTGGACCGCGCTGAGCACGAGCACGAGCACGAGCGCGAGCACGACCATTCGCGTATGGAGGACGAGGATGAGGCGATACCAATACCTGTTGCCGAGCAGCAGCAGTCTTGTGGCGGTAGCACGCCGTCGTGCGACCAGCCAGCGGAACACTGCAACCAGTCGGCCGACGCGCCGTTCGAGTCGCCGGCCAACCGGTCGGCCGAGCTACGTCGGCTGGTGGGTGCGGCCGTCAGCCAGTCGCGCTCCACATCACCAGCAGCAGACGGCGGTCAGCTGCCAGAGAACGCTGACCACCAGCACACGGCCGCTGCGTCAGCTCTGTCCTCTACGCAACAGCGGGTGAACCAGAATTTGGAGACTGCATCGCCAGAGCCGAGCATGAAAGAAAAGTTGGACCAGATAATCAAACAAGCCGTAGAGAAGGCTGCACGCCGGGTCACTGAGGGCAACGACGAGACGACAGCGTCGACCCAGGATTCCGGTTGTGGCCCCGACGAGGCAGAGACTGTCGCGGCGGGGCCAGTACCTCCCAGTGTGAACAGCATCGGCGACGGCATGCATCGTGTACGCAGCAAGAAGGGTCTCACGCACAAGTTCGACATGAATGAGATGATTGCTCGGTTCGAGAAGAAGTAACGCTGACTGACAGCGATGATGGCCTGGGCGCATGCTGGCCGACTGCTGTTCGACGTGGCCCTGGATATTGACGAAATGGGTTGTGATCTGCAACCGGGCAAGCGGGCAAATTTGGTTCATGAACATTGGAACGGATTGGTGTCCGGATGACAGCAAATTTATATGCGATAGGTCCAAAAGGTAATATGCTATGATCGAGGATGGACACGTAGGAGAGGCAGAATTAGTGGCCAAACGTCAGAACTATTGACGACTGGGATGAACTTCCACATACAGTACGCGCTCTCTCCCATACCCTACGTGCCCCACATTTCAAAATGATCATAGGGCTCATAGGGCTGGTATACCCAATGCAGCTCACGTGCATTAAACCTATGGTAATGGTTAGCTGAACTGGTCACTTAGCCAAATGAAATGTATTTAATATACGGCGTAAGGCGAAATCACTTAGGTTTTGCGACCAGTATTCAAATCCTGCGATGCGTTCTTTGGTATGGACACCGCGTATAATTGTCTAAGACCGCTCGGGTCGCGTGCTGTCTTACACAGCACGCGGACACTGAAAAGTATCCGCTTGGACACTTTTCTTTCTGATCAGCTGGCGCAAAGGATGCTGTTTACCTGTTGTTCTGTTGCAACAGTATTTGTATGCAGTTACTTTTTCTCTATACCCACTTCATTGTTTTCAAACGTGTCACAAGGTGTTTTCCCTTTAACACCGAACGTAAAATATTGCCCTAAGCACTACAGTAGAACACCACAGTTCCATCGTCGCCCTGCGCCTCTCAATTTGTAATGGCTGTTGTTAGTCTGACATAGTATCAGGCTAACAACAGCCTAACACGTAGCGTTGAGCGAACTGCGATCATTCTCCGTCCGTCATTTAGTGTATTATATACAGGTGTGGTATGAATGTCGCAGCATGAACTTAAACGATAAGAGCCAATACTGATGCACATGCTAGCCATCCATAGGATCTGGCTGCGACGTGATCAAGATCCGAAAATTGCAATAAAACATACTTTCTCCAGAAATGTAAAAGGTATGTATATATCTATACATATATATGTGTTTGTGTATAAACACATATGTATTTATTATGTAATTGTTCATTGTGGATGCAGTATTCACTAGTCCCTTCGCTGATAATTGTAATCAATTGGCGATATTGGGGTGACTCTTCAGCTGGTGCTGTGAGGTTTTATTCCCGTCACCGTTGTTCTGAACGTGTCCCTGAACGCTTTGATTAGCGATAAATTTCCTTGACTGAAATCGACATTCTCCCGGGTTTTAAGATGCCATTTCCATGTGTATTATTATATGGACGGCGGTGCTTCGCGGAGTGCACCAGACTCAAGTGTGCTGGAATGTGTGCTGGCCGATGCGTGGTGTGCATGTGGTGTGTTATCCAGACCGGAAGCAGCGCTATGCTAGCCGGCTACTGACTGCTCGCGTGACAATCTGGAGGATATACTCGGCCGACAGCACGTTTCTCTTGTGTCGCAACCTGTCTTATTTGCATGCTGTATGCGCCTATCGGCCAACTCATAGCTTGCTATCGCAGAGCAGGGATCTGCTTATGGTGGGAGGCATGAAATACATGTGCTGTATTATATGAAGCGTGACGCTATACACAGTTACAGAACTGTAAGGATGAGGTAATTGCCGTAATGGTTTCGTTTATTTCAGAATGTTTCGTTATCGACCTGCGTGTAATGATTGGGCAGGATTAGTGGATGGATCATGTGCCGAGGCACCTCAGTATGACCCGGCGCCGGTGATCACGGTATTGTTTGTAGTACAACATATTACCTCGCCGTTTTGTAGTACGTGGACAATGAACATATCCAGCTTCGGTGCGTCTGCCTTCAGTTGGTTGAAAGCCGATAGTTACTGCCTTCCCACAAATGTCCACATTCACTCACACAAGCCTGCTGGATATTGCTGGCATGTAGACGAAAGAGCGACGACGAGAAGGGCAACATCATCGCCGATTTGCAGCAGCGAGTTTTCTGGCCGGTAATTATGAAGGTGGAGACCCGAGGGTGGGGTCGGCTGCGTAGGTTACCAGCCCTTGCAGGTGGGGTACTGTACTGTCGGCACTCAATCGGAGGGCGCTCAACGTGCCGTGAACGGAAACCTGCAGCCTCTGGTCGCAGAGGAGATGAACGTAGGAAGGGCTGCAGATGTACCAGACCGAAGTACCGTTGTTTCGTTCCACCCGAATCGACAAAATACAACTTTCGTTTCTCATTCCAACTCTTACCACGTTTCCCATTTCGGCCCCTCCAATGCCCTATCCTAGTTATCCTTCTATCTGCACCATTTATCCCTTCTCCTGAGTCGCACAGTTGTGAATTGGTCATAACTGGCAGAAGAGGCGCGGAAGAGCCTGCATACCTCGTGTCCTAGAATCACGCATCGCTCATCAGGCATGTGACAAATGTGTTATGTTGCACAGAGTCACTGTGGAGTGACTATGCTCTGGATTTTTTAAATCGTTAAAAACAGGTCATTTAAATGGCTTTCCGCTTCTTAATCGTGTGTCGTATCATGTAAGGGGCATTGTGTATTGGTCACCAACAGGCAATTAGAGGTGGCAGTTGGATAGGCAATAGCCAGTTACAGGTGAAGTCATCTGAGAATAAACCACAGCTAATGCATGGAGGTACAAATTGTCTTGAAAGCCATGCTGTCTTGTTCCCAGTCGTTTTTTTTTTACCCGGCGAATTTACGATCATCTTTAGTTACTAGGCCGTCCCATGATAACCTGCCTACTTAGAATCAACAGCATTTACCCGTAGCGCAAAGGATTGAAAGTATGGTTGCCGCACTTCTTTTGGTGCACGCAGGTTCGGAAGTGTTCCACACATTCCTTTAGGGTCACCGTGTTGCCACGTGTTATGTTGCTAGGTCTGCCTTGCAGCGATACGATGCCTACCTATGCAGTTCGTTGTCGCTCGATTCTATCAAACATTTTCAACTTTTATTCAAACATATAGCTCGCGAGTGTTACATTGACAATTTTGCTCCCTTTAAATTACTTCAGTTAGCTTGTGCGCAGCCCATTCAAACTGAAACAGCCTGCCTTGATCGTGAGTTGGGTAGCATCTAATTGGCTGGTCAGTGCATGCTGTTTTTCGGCCAAATCTTCGTTCATATGTAATGCTTTGTTCTCTCTGATTGTTGTGACTCAAATATTGCTGACTATCAGTTCACCATTAATTGCTTTAGGAATATTAGCCGTGTGATAGCCATGAGTATTGAAAGATTTATATATGTCGAACTTAGCTTTTTCCGTAAATATTTGGCAGTCAAATAATTGGCCTTTGAAGCTCCACGAAATACGTCGACGGGATTCTAAACGTATATCAATATAAAAGAAAGCAAGCATGATCGCGTATCACACCGGCGCTACATCGACACTGGGCCGTGTCCTTGCCAAGCATTAAGCATGTGAGGATAAAATGAACGCGCGTCTGCTGTAGCTGGTGTATTGCGCTCCAAACCCATCGCGTTATGGAACTGCCATATCCACACTTCAACTAAAGCATATTCATTATCATGTGAGGATTTTTAAAATGCAAGAACCTGCAATTGGGATTCGCACTATTCAACGTCCTCAATGCAGTGTTGAGTATCGACCAACAAATCTTAAATTGCTACCACGTGCTAACAACTCTTCCCTGACCACATGCCAAAAAAAATGTTTTCCATTGATGGTCTGTTGCCGGCGCAGAAACGGCAAAAATAAACGTACAACCTGTTCCAGTTTCCACCTCTAGACAAGGAATTCGCCCCTTCGTGTTCGCGTGCAATTAATCAGTGCATTGCCCAAATGTATGAGGAGATATTGCTGCACGTCCTTGACTTGATACTAAGCCATTCGAGAAGAGCATTTGCCGCCCCCTTCACATTTCAGCCTGACCTCAATTTCTTGCCAAGAATGCATTTTCTGTAGCCTGTTAATGCTATTTAGTCGTGCAATGCGAACATGTCGAAACATGGATCGGCACTTAGCACCATTCTTCAAGCCCCTAACATCCATATATTCCATAGAAACTGTCTCCATGTTACATATGCTTGTTTATATTGTCACTTGCCATCTTACGGTCAATCATATACGGTTGAAATATTTCAAGCGAACCGGGGTGACCCCGGTCCCGACCGTGGCGCATGGCAGATGGCTGACCAGTTCCATATCCTTCCCACTTCTCATCCGATGCAATTCTAGCGTTGGGGAGTCCATCTTGCCCCCACCCACGGACCCCTCTCCGCAAATCCCCGGCCCAAGCCCTTCCCACGACCGAGATATGCGACATACCCAAACACCACCCTAACCGCCCCTGCACATGATCGTAACCCTGAAACTCCACTCGCTAAATCACGCCGCCTTACGCGATCCCAGGCCACAGAGCAGACTACATACAATGGCACAGACACAGGCAACAACACGGAGCAGGCCACGGACAATGGCATAGTCACAGGCAATAACACGGAGCAGACTACAGGCAAGGGCACAGACACAGGCAACACCACAGAGCAGACTACAGACAATGGCACAGGCACAGGCAATAACACGGAGCAGACTACAGACAATGGCACAGACACAGGCAATAACACATAGCAGACTACAGGCAATGGCACAGACACACGGAGCTGGCCACGGACAATGGCACAGACACAGACAACAACACGGAGCAGGCCACGGAGCAAGCCACAAACACAGCCAACAACACTGAGCTGGCCACAGACAATGGCACAGTCACAGGCAATAACACGGAGCAGACTATAGGCAATGGCACAGACACAGGCAGCACCACAGAGCAGACTACAGATAATGGCACAGACACAGGCAACAATACGGAGCAGACTACAGACAATGGCACAGACACAGACAACAACACGGAGCAGGCCACGGACAATGGCACAGAGACAGACAACAACACGGAGCAGGCCACGGACAATGGCACAGGCAACAGCACATCTGACATGCAGTGATAATTGCTGAAGCAGTGGGCGAACCTCACAAAATGGAGATTTCAATCAACACCATTGTCCACTGTCCTCATGTTGAGCTTCGAGGACTTCTATGGACCTCCTGTTGCGACTAACAATCTTGGTTGGGGGGTCTGCAGACAACATGATGGGACTTCCCTGACGAATGCTTTAACTTTTTGAGCTCTAGAGGCCTTCCGGCATCACTAATTGTTTTCCGACCTGGAGCCTCCACGCAACGTGCTGGGCTTCCGTGGGGACCCAGAGCAGTTTGTGAGCTCTAAAGACCTATCATCACTGATGGACTTCCTGTTATTTGGTCTCCGTACACCACTGAATGTCATTTTCCGTGACCTTTAGGAACCTCCTCTCAAAACTGATCTGTCTCGTGGCCTGGAGCCTAAAGATAGCATGCTGTGCCTCCCTCCTCACGAGCTCTAGGGGTCAGTTTTTATGACTTGTTGGCTTCCTCGCTTAGAACCTCCGGACAACATGTTGGGCCGTTCTCCGGATGTTCGGATCTTTTCGTTAGCTAATCATCATGCCCAAACTAATACTATATTTCGGCCCCTTCGTGAGTCCTGGAGGTTGGTCTCCTATTCATACGAATGTACCTCCTGACCTGGCCTGAAACCACTTGATAAAATATGATCAGCTGCTCCCTCTTTCACAGCGGCAGGCGACACCCTCTCCTCCCATTGTCATTATTCCTGTCATCTGAAGTCAACAGTATACATATGACTATGTTCATAACTTTATTTCACTAAATCCTGCTCGGATCTCGGGTGGCCTTTGTGAAGATCATCTCTCAACAGTGCTGCATTCTGGATCATCACACTACGTACCCACGAGTGCAGGACAGAGACACCTGCATACCTTCGCATGGATGGTAACAAACTGTTATGTGGCTGATGTTAGCCGTGACGTCCAAGGCACTAGCCTGATAAATAAGTTATATCGTACAGGTAACGGTTGCAATGCATTATTTTGCTGGCACAAAATAAGGTGCTGTTTGTGCAGATCGGTGTACCTCGCTCACTGTCATTCTATCTGAAGCCCGGTTCACACTACGGTCTTTTGACGCTTTCCGAGCGTTTATTCATCGTTTTTAGGCCGTTTCGTTAAACAAACGGCAATCAAATGCATTTCAGGCGCTCGTCAAAACCGCGTCTTACGAACGTTTAACGCGATCGGAGCGTCGCACAGCGAGCACCGGGCCATGTCAAGATCGGGTAATGAACGTCAATCTGGGGTCCCAAAGATAGATTTAGTTTATCTTTTCAACGCCGGTTCAGCGTTTAACGTTCTGTTAGCGTGATTGCGTAGCCGTGAGATATTCGAAGTTGTGTTGGCTGTCTATAACCAGGTGAGAAGCATTGATTTGTTTGTGGATAGAATATCGCATTTCCTAGCACACTTCTTGACCACGTGGTAGAGGGGTAGCACTGGAAAATAACCTCAGGCGGAATTGTATGCAATGTTGTGTTGTGTTTGTATTTCATTGGCACTGAAAACACATGCTTGTTTACCCAGGATGGGAAGGTGGGAAGTAATATTTTTGGGTTATGCATGCAGCCCTGACAAAATCTTGCAAGTATCTTTGAAGAACATAGCCATGCAGAAAATCATTGGCCCAGTGAGTTATAAGTGCCCATTGTAAGCAACGAAAAACCCTTGACAATTTCTGATACTCCAAACACAACTTGGAACCAGTGTAGGATTTCCTTTTTTTTTCTTGGTAGTGGAGTACAAAATTGTTAGCTGGAGTACGAATTTTTAGCTGGATTCCAACAAAAAGCTATGCACTTCCTGACAATTAACCTTGTTTTAGTGGGACTGAAAACCAATGTTAGCATTTTTGTATGCATAAATATCTTGGCAAACTAACTAACTAAACTAAGCCATGTCAAAAACTTTGCTGCACTCAAAATATGAGTTGTCCATAACCAGGTAGTATTGCTTTAATGGAATTAAAAATAAATGTTAGCATTTCATGCTGTATGTAACATACAAACATATATGTACATATAGCTAACTGCTAAGTCAGCAATGTCAGCAAGCTAAGTCATGAATAAGTGCAATTGTGCCAAGGAATGCAATCTAGTGGGAAATGCCCTCAATACCCAAAGTACTCAAAAAAAATATACCCATGATACCTGCAAAGTGGATAGATATTGCCTGAGTGTAGGTGGGTGATGTATTCCCGAAGTTCACAAACAAATATTTATGATAAATAGGCATGATGTGATGTGAATACACCAATAACATTTCTCCTGGCAGAGCTCAGGATGAATCGCACCCACTCATCTTGGGCGGACCACACCACCGGGATCATCCTTCAACAAACACTTCTCCGAAGGACTAGTCCCACAACTAATGAGCCCAATTAACCCGCGATTCATTTGAATTATTGCTAACTTCAACCACCATCCGCACCCAGCAAACAGAGAACGTGGTGATGGGTCCCGTCGCGATAAGCCGGTTTTACAGCGGAAGTTTCGTCATAGGTCGCATGATCTCAGGAACAGGATAGAGGGAGAAGACCCGGCATAATGATGTGCATGAGTTAAAAGCGACCACAAAATAGAATCATCACATCAGTTTTAATAACGAAATATGTTTCACTATCCATGTTGCCGAAATAAGGAGAGTTAATCTTACGACATCACCAAATTGTAACATGCTTTCTGATTTACGTGGAGACTGCACACAGCTCTATGGAATATGAAAGCCAACGAACGACTGCCAGATATATAATTGGTGCTGTTGTTTAATTAGCGAAGGATGGGGTTATAAGCCAACTTCATGCGCAATGGTAGATAAAATGATAACAAAAGCATACTTAATCCATGTTGACCAAGTCTATAAATATGGGTTTCGGAATATATAAAGGTTTAATGAAAATTATACTAAAACAGTCCGTCTAAAATAGTTTTATTCTCACCACCAAAAAGGTTATTTTCCATGAAAAAGCTGAGAACAAAATTCAAACCCATTCTTACTAATCTTAAAAGTTCCTTTATGTACTTGTTTAGTTCATGTCTGGAATGTTTAGTTGAAGCAAGGATCGAGTTAGGAGTATCTAGAGCTGCTAGACGGGAGTACAAATTGTGCCTATAAAGCCTCTCACAGGCGGTTTTATTTTTCCTCTTAGATAGACCTGGTCGTATTCGCTACCCCAGCCCTAGAATTACAACTGATCATGGGGCGGGGGAACAGGGAATGGGTCGGAGTAAATTTCGGAACAAGTATTACGGACCCTTCACTGACACCGAGGAACCAAAAATGTGGTTATATTTCAAGGCGCATGTTTATCTTCGCACACATTTACAAAAAAAAAATGCCACAGTCATGCAAAAGTGCACAAATGACATTGATTTCTTGGTGTAATCGCCTCGGAGAACTTGCTTGCTCCAGGGCGGATTTTAGGGAATTTGAATCGATTTTCTTGCATTGAACGGGCTCATTGTGCTTAAAAAAAGTTGTCACTTTAACAAAAGGACCTTCGATTGCGCATTCAAAGCACTTACTGGCCAAACCAGGCTTCAAGTATTTACTCCGGCGATACCAAGTAACCCCAGATGTGCCAACTAGGGATTTCTGGTACTTCTTGGCGAGTACTCCAGCGCAAGTATCCAAAAATTAATATGAAATAGATATTCATTAATCTAAATATATCACATCAGATTAAATATTGATAAATATTAAATACAGATTGAATTAATTATTGACTTTATTCACACAAATATAGCGTCTTTTCACATGTGAAGCGCCGCAAGTTGTGCGTAGCCGGTTTTAGCAAGGCCCTTTACGGGTTTTAGCGCAATACCGACGAGCATGCTCTGTACGCTTTACACTGCCTTTCAAGGATGTGTAGTGACGTTGACTGGTCGGCGCGCTGGGATCACGGAAACTGCTAGTTGTTGTCAAGTTGTGCATGATTGAGTGGTAGCACTCGACCAAACAATGTTGTTCTTCGTTTTCCCTTCTGGAGTACACAATATTTCATTTAGTCTAGTCACAATCCTGGAGTACATAATGTATTGGTATCCATGACACCAACAAACGTCAGTTTTTCCAACACTGCTTGGAACTGCCAGGTTATGCATGATGGTGAAAAACATATTCATAATTTCCATTGCTGTAAATCCCAATTCATTGGAATTTTCAGAGCCAAAAGCATTGCTTGTGCATGTCCAATGCTAACTAAACATGCTCTCTTTTCTGATGTGTGCATGATATGCATATTGAAATATGTACATGCTAATTTTGATCCTCACTCTGTCAAGGTCTGCTTAAGTTCATGTCCAAAAGTAGGCTGCAAAGTTAACCCATCTGTTTCATCTACATACTCATGGTTTGACATGTTGGGACTTCTGGTTCAGAATGGGCAACTACATGATGATTTCCACAAAATGCAACCAGGAAGAGCCCCTGTGGCTCAATGTTGCACTTCTGTGTTAGGTTTTTATGTCTGGCATATTCCGCAACAACACCAAAATCCTTTGTTTGCTCAGTCACAACTCGTAATTGGTCACCTATCAAGTGTCCATCCCTGGTATACTATCTACCTACATGCATGATCTCACACTAATCAAAATTGCATTTCATCTGGCACTTTTTGACCACTTCACATGCTTATCCAACTATTTTTCTTGGGAGTCTTCATGGCAAAATGAAAAATATGTGAAACATGTAATATTCGGCAAGTTGTGCTATCCAGCTCGGCTGTGCAAACTATCTATTACAGCATTTATATTATTTGTTAAGTTGGCATATGATGGCACATTCAATCGAATGTGTTTCATTGGCATGGAAAAAAACATGCTTGTTCACCCAAGATGGAAAATAATATTTTGGGGTTGTGCATGCAGCCCTGACACAATCTTGCAAGCATCTCTGAAGAACATAGCCATGCAGAAAATCATTGGCCCAGGGAGTTCTAAGTTGCTATTATAAGCAATGAAAAACCATTGACAATTTCTGACACTCCAAGCACAACTTGGCACTGCCAGGTTATGCATGATGGTGAAAAACATGTTCATAAGTTATATTGCTGTAAATGCAAATTCATTGCAATTTTCAGAACGAAAGCATTGGTTGTGCATGTCCATTGCCAACTACAGATGCTATCTTTTCTGATGTGTGCATGATATGCATATTTAAATATGTACATGTTAATTTTGGTCCTCATTATGTCAAGGTGCCCCAAGGTAGGCTGCAAAGTTAACCCATCTATTTTGTCTGCAGACTCATGGTTCGGCACGTTGGGACTTGTGGTTCAGCATGGGCAACTAGCTGATTGTGTCCACACAATGCAACCAAGAAGAGCCCCTGTGGCTCAATGTTGCACTTTTGCATTATATCTTTATGTCTGGCATATCCCACAACAATGTCCAAATCCTTCTTTTGCTCAGTCCCAACTCGTAATTGATCACCCACCAAGTATGCATCCCTGGTACGCTGTCTACCCACATGCATGATCTTGGGACCTCTATCAGAGGGATGGCCTGCACTTCTCTGAGAAGGGTGTCCATGTGTTAGGCAAAGTGTACGAGCATGTCCTTCAGTGAAACTAGGAAATGGGGTGGGGAGGGATGAAATTGCATTGCCAGCTCAGGAATATTCCAATAGTGTCAGCCAAGGCCTCAATAGTGTCAATAGTGTTAGCCAATAGAACCTCAAAGTCTGCAAATAGGGACAGCAGCAGTTCAAGGGGACAGAGTGATAGTTCATCTAGTGATAAAAGAACTCCTCAGTATGAGAAAGCCAAAGGTGGTTATGGAGCATCTGTTAAGTGTATGATGTTTAATGCTCAGAGTATCCGTTCCAAATTGGATGAGTTCAAGTGTTATGTTGCTGAGGAGGAACCAGATTTTGTTTGCATTATGGAGTCATGGGTCAGTGAAGGGTATTTTGTAGATAACTTGCAGGACTGAGTCTGAGATCCAGGGATACAATATGTTTTCGTGCAATAGGGGTCCAGCAATGAAAGGGGGTGGTGTAATGCTCTATATGAATAGCTTATTCAGTTCTCAAAAAGTAGCAGGTGGGGATAAAAATGTGTCTGTGGAGTCCATTTGGCTTGATGTCACTGTGGGAAAAGGCAATACTCTTAGGATATGAACTTTCTACCGATCAGGAACCCTGCCACATTCTCAGCAACTGGAGCTTGACAAGGTGATTTGTGAGGAAATGAGTGGAAACTTTAAGAGGAAGTGCCTTATTATTGGTGACTTTAATCTAAAAGGTTATGAAAATGCTGGTGTTGGCTCCCCATCATGCAAAATGTTTAGGAAATGCCTTGAAGAGGACCTGTTCTTACACCAGTTTGTATCGGAACCTACCAGGCATGGCTCATTCTTGGACCTTGTATTCTCGGATTTAAGTGACTTGGTTCAAGACTTGACTATAGGCGAAACTCTGGGAAGAAGTGACCATAAAATAGTTAAATTCAAGGCACATGTAGGGGAAATTATCAAGGATAGTTTGGTAAAGTTTCCAAATTTCAACAGAGCAGACTGACTGCATGAGAGCGGCTTTAAGTGACATCAGATGGGAAGAAGAATTCTCCAATTTAAATGCCTGTGAAATGTGGGAAAAGTTCAAATCTTACTTGAAGGCAATTCAGATTAGACATGTCCCCCAGAAGAAAAGACGCAAAAGAAGGGTAGGAAAGCCAGCATGGCTTACACCAGACTTGATAAAAGCAATTAAGGCTAAGAAAACTGCATTTAGAGTCTTTAAAGAAGCCTCAAATGTCGTTAATCTAAAGGCGTATCGAAAAGCTAGAGACACTGTGAAGCAAAAAACCAGAGCAGCAAAGCGAGCAAAAGAACTGGATTTAGCTAGAAACTGTAATGGGGACAGTAAAAAGTTCTTTAGTTTCTACAAGCTGAGTAAAGTTTCTAGCACAGTTGGTCCACTGGAAGTAAACGGGACTACATTGGGTGAGGATATTGAGATGGTTGAGGAGCTGAGCAAGCAGTTTAAATCAGTGTTTACATTGGAAGATATGACCAATCTGCCGACCGTACACCATAGTTCAGTGACATGGATCGGACAAATGATGTTGATTTCATTGATAGTGATGTTGTTTACAATCATATCAGGAAAATAAAGCCAAAAAAGGCAGCAGGACCTGATGATATTTATGCTAGGGTGTTGCGGGAAACTGAAAAGGAACTGGCATTTCCACTTAGTATAATATTTTGTAGATCAGTTTCACAAAATGAAATTCCAACTGATTGGGAATGGGCAAATGTAGTTCCTATTTTCAAGAAAGGAGAAAGAGGGAAAGTTGAAAACTATAGGCCAGTAAGTATCACATCCCTAGTCTGCAAGGTACTCGAATCAATTTTCAAGGATAAAATAGTTAGTTATCTGGAAGGTAGCAGATTGATTCAAGATACTCAACATGGGTTTATAAAAGGACGATCGTGTCTCACAAACCTCTTGGACTTTTTGAACTTCGCCACAGGACAATTTGATCAGGGAAATCAGGTTGATGTAGCATATCTTGACTTTAGTAAGGCCTTTGACAAGGTACCCCATACACGGTTAATGATATAGCTTCAGTCCCATGGTATTGCAGGTAGCATCTTAAAATGGATAGAGTTGTGGCTTTCAGATAGACAGCAAAGAGTGATGCTAAAAGGTACGAAGTCATCATGGCAAGATGTTCTTAGCGGAGTCCCCCAGGGGTCAGTACTGGGGCCACTACTGTTCATTATATTTGTAAATAACATTGAAAGTGGCCTAAGCAGTAAAGTTTTGAAATTTGCGGATGATTTGAATGTATTTAGGGCAATAACAGGTCAAGATGAGCATATCTCGCTGCAAAAAGACTTCGACGAACTTGTGAAGTGGTCAGAAGAATGGCAAATAAAATTTAATTTTGAGAAGTGCAAAATCATGCATGTAGGTAAGCAGCATATGAAGGCTCCATACTTTATGGGTGGCCAAGTGCTATCAGTGACTCAACAGGAGAAGGATTTAGGTGTTATTCTAAACACAAAACGGGGGGCATTAGAACAGACCAAGGAAGCCAGGAAGAAGGCACTGAGAATTATCGGGGCAATAAATAGGAATGTATCATACAGAAGTGAGGAAGTGATCAGGAAGCATTACTGTGCATATGTCAGGCCACATTTGGAATATTGCATCCAAGCTTGGTCTCCTAGCTATGAAAAAGATGGTTGGCTTTTAGAGAGAGTACAAAAGAGGGCTACAAAAATGGTTACTGGCATAAGCAACCTGGCATATGAGGAAAGATTGAATAAATTCAATATGTTTTCACTTAGATATAGAAGGCTGAGGAGATCTCATCGAGGTTTTTAAATTTGTCCATGATCTGGATAGGGGATATTTTGGGGAAATGCTTGAATTGAACATAAATGATGCAATTAGAGGTCATAAATTCAAAATTAAAGTTAACCACAGCAGAAAAAGGTTAAGGCAGACTTTCTTCACCAACAGGGTAGTAGAACACTGGAACCAGCTGCCAGAAAACATTGTCAGTAGCAGCACATTGAACATCTTTAAAAACACCATAGACAATCATAAAAATAGAGGGCTTGCTTTTCAGTATCACAGGGAGGGCTGATTGACAGATTTGGTGGGCAACTGGTTCAGTGTACAGAGTGCAATCAAGAAGGGCCCTTGTGGCTCATAGTTGCACGAATCTTTTATGTCTTTATGTCTTTATGCACTGATCAAAGTTACATTTCATTTGCCACTTGTTGACCACTTCACATGCTGTTTCAACTATTTTTGTTGAGAGTCTTCGCGGCCAAAGAAAACAAAAATGCGTAAAGCATGTAATATTATCCAATTTGTGCTATCCTGTTCAACTGAACAAGGCTGAACTGAGGCTACCACAGCATTCAACATCACTTGTTCAACAATGATGCAATATAAATGGATCACAGAGAATGTATGATTTTCTACGGAGAGATTCGTGATTTGACTAAATCCCCTGTCATTCATTGCACATTAGCCGATGTACATACCTTTCACAAGTTTATTTACTAGTGCATGCTATTCACATATTTTCACAAATTAATTTACCAGTCAGAATGGTCTCATTAGCGTCATAATTGATTCGCAGGAACCGTAAAACGAACGTTTTCATTCAGGGAAACAGCGTGCGTTATTCTGGTGTATTTCCGCTCGTTTTACGACGTCTATCTTCTGTTTAACGTTCGATATCCGTTCGTTTTACGAATGTTTGACGCTCCGAATTGCCAAGTGTGAACCGGGCTTTACTCCATGTAAGAGTGTCTATTGTTCCCCCTTCCTTGGCGTATTGCTCGCTTCAAACCTTCCCTCGTGTATCATCTTAACACACTGCGTATGGAATCGCCTGGATGGCTGTATGACCAACGCAGTCGATGCGCCCGTAAGCCCAAATAACCAACCCAAAATCGCCTGGAGTATCCCGCTACCCAGGGTCGTATGGGAGTCGGGGCGGGGTTGGACATTCCTCACTTCGTGCTATCTCGTTGTCGAACCGAAGGAAGACAAAGGTAGTTCAATTGGATGTCCTTTTGCCACTGGCTGTCCATGTCCACTTGCTACTGCGGTGTGACTTGGAACGTCGCAGGTCACAAACGAATTTCGAGGTTCATTAAAATATTGACGCGTAATGACGATCACAGGGTATCGGTATCAAGCTTTCAAGTCATTGACACCATGCAATTTCTGTTGTTTTAAATTAGTTTTTTTGTCGTTGCCCCCATTTCTGTGCGGTCATTTGAGCCGCCTCCCGCGCGGAGGGGTGCAGTCGAATTCTGCCTTTTCTTTTGGGATCTGAATGGCTCGCCGTCAGTTTTGCTTCAAATAGCACAGGCGAATTGAATCAGGACAACCCATGTTTTGAAGATGTAGATGCAACTAAATACCCCTCGTCTAGTCGTCAAAGGAAAAACAAAATTGGATTCGGTATCCGAAACAGGGCAAAATATGGTGTTCTATACTATAAAATGTCCTTGTGTTTCGCTTCATGCTTCATTTGTCATGCATCAGTGCATGCATTGTTGCTAGATATATATTTATCATTAACTATTGTTAACCGTATGGTTAACCCGCTCCGTCTCGGGTTGCTGTTAACCCTCCTCTAGGGTTTTCGGCGGATAAGGAAAGAACGGCTCGCGCCAGAGCGCCGAAATTATACATACCTTTTGCCACATAAATTTGGTATGTTGTGTCAAAATTTCGAAGTCCGGTCATCTAGGGTCATCGAGTTAGTCATGGTGAAGTGAGGTTACCTCCGAAAAAGTTCATCCAGTCGTCCCTCCTTAACGGATAAAGATATTTTAATGAAACTTTCAACGTCTGCTTATCTTTAGGGGCGAAAAAACGCACCAGAGGATTTTCCGTCTTTGATTACTTATTACTTTTGCATATCAAAGATTCTGGCTAAAGTAAGCATGTTTATGGCAGCAAGTTCAGTTCGAACAATGTTTTTTTTTCGGTGCGCCCTACCCATTAGAAAACGCAAAATTTAAGAAAATTGAGAATTCAGTTGAAAGAAATAAAGAATTTTGAACTTTGGGTGCGCAGAAATTTTAGGGTCCTGATCGATTTCCCCTTCCTTTACTGATTCCCCCCAAAAAAATTAGAAGATTTTTCTTCACATCTCCCCAAAATGAATTCCCAAGAGCCAAAAACATGATATCAGTCGTGAAAACCTAGGTCCCCTAGTGACATCACTTTTTTTTTTTGGGGGGGGGGGTTGGGGGTAGTTTCTGGCCCTACTCGTCGAGCGCTTTCCGATGACACCTCTTTCGTTTTCATGCGACCCTTAGTTTGGAGATTAGAGAGGGGTTCCTATCATACCCCCTCCGTCCCCACCTGAGACGGGGTGTGAGGAATGGCGAAGGAAACGGGAGGATTAAGCGCGCGGCACAGTTAGCAAAGTCAGAAGGGGTTAGCAAAGTCAGAAGTTAGCAAAGTTTGCCAATCGTTTTTTTCCCGAAAGCCGATAGTTCGGTTGTTTCTCCTGGTAGTGAAAACTGTTCTCTATAGTCTAGGCTTCCTAGTTTTCACGTGACACATATTTTGGAGGGCACCGATGACGGCTCTTGGTATCCGAAGTCAGCGACTTCCATGATATATTAAAGGTCATAATAATACCAGCCTAAAATCACATGTCTAAGTCTGATAAAACCGGCATCTTAAACGATGCTTGTGTATGCCATTGTTTGACTGACGAAGGCATTGGCGCTGCATGACAGACGCAGTCAATGCGCCCCTAAGCTACAATAACCAACCAACCAGCCATCTTCAACGCCGAAAAATTGCTAGTTGTCCACAGCCATAATGATCAACACAGTTTCGTAAATATCTTTTGAACGGTTAACATTTATATTCCAAATCTCCTTCGCCTGCAGCGATTTTTCCAGTGATAACTGACTGCATTGCGACCAACTTACCCCCTTGGGCTTTGCCTCACGAAAATTATTGTGGAATTTATGATCGCAACACATTCGGCCAAACCAACTCACCCTAGAATCTTCTGTTGTGCAGCAAGTCCAATATCTGACCGGAATAACTAACCTGAGATTCTTCTGTTGCCCGGGAAGCCCGATATCTGACCGGGCCAACTCACATGAGATTCTTCTGTTGCCCGGCAAGTCCAGAGTCCGGCCTGACATATTTGTTTCTTTCCGTCAAATCCGACGGCGGTATGTTACCACCTTCCGATAGGATCACTAATTCTGCGATTCCGTGCATCCCTCACTAAAGCTCACAGTTGGCGGAGAGCTGGCGAGAATCGTAGGTTAACGGACAGGAAGGGCTCAGACCATTTCGTTAACTGGGAATCGTACGATCCAGAGCACGGACGGAGATGTGGGCAGTAGTATGCTTGACACCAACCCCGAACACCTGAAGCCACCTCAGGAAACTGGCGCAATGAAATTAGATCGAGTGTGTTGTGCTTCGTGGGACCAGCCGCGTATGGCTTCATGGTGGACTCCAGACTTGACACGACCCCTGCTCATTGTGATCGACTCTCACCAGGCCTATGGGCGCTGTATGACCGAAGCAGTCGATGGCGCCCCTAAGCCCAAATAACCAACCAACCAACCTCACCAGGCCTGGGCGTCTACTTTGGCTACGGCTTCCGGCACTCCGAGGTCGGTCGACTGACACAAGAGGCGACACTGCTGGACGATCTGCGGTCCGAGAACACCTCTGACGAGAACTCTGAGAAAGATGCTCTTATGGCTAGCGACTAGACGCGCATTACTGGCCTTATTCCAGCTGGCAGAATCTGGCCACAGGTTGGTATGATCTGATTCTGGCTGGTGAGGTATGATCCTGGCTGGTGAGGTCTGATCCTGGCTTGTGAAGTCTGATCCTGGCTGGTGAGGTTTGATCCTGGCTGGTGAGGTCTGATCCTGGCTGGTGAGGTCTGATTCTGGCTGGTGAGGTCTGATTCTGGCTGGTGAGGTCTGATCCTGGCTAGTGAGGTTTGATCCCAGCTGGTGGGATTTGACCCCAGCTGGTCGGGTTTGACCCCAACTGGTAGAACTTGGCCACAGCGGACATGATCGAACCAAAGCTGGTAGAATCTAACCACAGCTGCTGAAGCCTGGCCCAAACTGGTGGGGTCGGAACCACGTCTGGTTAGGCCATACCCCAGCTTGTGGGGTCTCACCCCAGTTGGTGGGGCATAGCTCCGGTCGGGGCTATGTGCCAGTGGATCTATTGGTGGTGGCGGATGCTCGGTCCGTGCGAACCCGGTCGCCCTGCGCCTGACTCGTATCTATCACGCGAAGACTGCCTAATGGTTCATCGGGCGGCTGCTTGTTGTTGTTTTGTTTTGCCGGTGTTTGCTGTTGGTAGGTATAGGTTGTGGAGAGTTTTCCGTCGTGATGGGGTATTGCAGCCATGGTGTGGCTATGTTTAGTCGGTCCGCTGGAACGATGACGAAAAAGCCTCAGTCCATCAGCTCCAGCCTGCCACTACTGTGCAAATTAAAGCTAGCGCTCATAAATTTGTAGCTGGCCTTCGCGCTAATAGCCACTGCATACTTAGCTTTGCTGCATGATGAGTTCAAATATTTGTCGCATATTAAGATGGAGTATTTGGTTAAAGCATTTGATAATGATAACGATATTTGACAGACATGATAAATTAACCTGCATTCCGAATCCCTATGTTGCCGTATGTCTTTCCTAGTGGATCACTGTTTTAGTGGGTTGTCAATGTCTTAATCCGCCAACCTTGATTGTGATTCGGAGACCATTCTCGTGATGCATTCTTGTCGGCTGTTATGCTAGGGGGTGCATAAGCCATACGGGTTTATTTCAGGTGTCTCCTTTTTAGGCGTTGTTTATTTGAGTCACTTAGACATACTGCACTGTTTGGGTGTTTTGTTGTGCACTTTTCCGTCCCCCGTATGTGATACTCACGTTTGGGGTCCCAATGGTGCTGTGCGCCGGCTCGGACAACCGCGAGAACTTCCAGGGAGGAGGAACCAACTCCTTATCAGAAGAATCCTTTGTGAAACCAGAAATGATCACGGACGATTTGGTGGGGCTCGTGCCCATATTATAAGCGAGTACCGGGTGATGGTGGTGCCACGATGTATTCGCCACAGAATACCCACCTGGGCTGGCAGAATTTGTCAGAGCCCGCTCGTGGCACAATACACTCGTTCGGACTTATCGCTGTGGCACAGTGCCGTAGTGGTTTGGATGAGAGATGAGATTGAGACGCTCGGACGCTTTCTTCCTGTCTACGTACTGTGAAGTGTGTTGCAACTGCTACTGCGTGTAGTTTGGCCAGGGGAATGAGTTTCAGGTGTGCTGTCGCGTTGGCTTCGCCTCTGCCATGATGCAGATCACATCGGATGTGAGATATCATACTGCTGGGTGTAATATTTATCATGGAAACAGCAGCAGCGGTAGGCCAGCTGGTGCAGCGAGCTGCGTTCGACCAGAAGACTGCAGACGTGGCGACACCAGCTAGTCGTTCCGTTTGCGTCCGCCAGAGGGTGACCAGCAATTATATCAGTCTTGGACCAGTTTGGAACTTATAGGTAGGAATTTTAGAGGTACAAGGGACAAGCCGCAAGTGATGCCATACATGCCGATGGATGTCCTGATGCCCTCGTCGCCCCTCGTTTGTTTTCCATACCTGTCGTGATATTCTGCAGTTCTCGCTGGATCTTCGGTATCTTCTCACTTGGATAACGACGCCCCTTTAAAAAGAAAAGTTGCGCGTTTCCCTTGCAACTCGAACAAAATTGTTCGCTTCCCACTTAGAACCTGGAATAGGACATCTTAGTCCCCACGCCTTGCTGATATCACTGTTACCTGCCATACACTTGGTGTACCTCTGTGGGCATGTCTATGCACAGCAGCCACAGGTACACCAGGGTAACCCTTGGTGTGCCTCTATGGCCACAGCATCCTATTCTCCACTCCGTATGTAATGTGCAGTTCCGCCGTGCAATGTTGTTGCAATGGAAACTTTCCGCGTTGTCAATGTTTCTGAAATCTGCTATATTTCGTGGATGTCTTCGTGGTTCTGGATGATGATATGTTCTGGGAAAGCACTTAATTGGCTCGTTCAGTGGTGTTACCTGCTTCACCCGCATTGTCAAAATAAATAATGTTGTGAGCACTGCACTAGCGTTTCCTTACAACGAAGTAGTGACCATGACCCGGTTACGGCCTGTCGCCCCCACTCCTCCCGTCCTGTCTGCTCGGAACGGGCGGACGGAGCGGTAACCAACACATTCGACACCAGGGCATGAACACTACGGTGTCTATGACACTGACACTGGCCAGCCGCTGGGTTCAGCCGCACAGCATCTGTGTAGACGTGCCGATGCTCGTGTGAAACCAGCAGCTATCTGCTGCAGTAAGATTTTGCTGGTGAAGTGTTTCCATAGCTGTCTTGAGCACAACTTTTATGGTGGAATGTTGTTTACTTTGCTCAAATTTTGTACTGCCGCCCTGACACGAATGGGAACCACTGCTAGAACCATCAGGTGTTGTTGATGCCCCAATCGGATGTGAACTTCTGTTCACATCACAAGTCTGCTGTTCTTCGATGCTTCATCAAGGGTGGTTTGTTTTAGTCTGCACATGGGCGCTGAAACAATTTTATTTAAGTCGGCGTGTGTTTGCTGATTTGTGGAGTGAGGGAAATGGGTAAAACGAGAAATATTGAAATAGGTTTCCTGTATTGTGCGTGCTTTGTGTCCGAATGGGACATTGGCTTGGTGATAAAAGTAAAATAAAGTGTTTTCTTCTTTTTGTTATAATTTTAGCAAAATTGTTTAAGGCCTCACATAAATGACCACAGACGTAGCTTAGCAAAGCTTGGGTAAGACCGGTCTTTTGAGCATCGCCAGGTACCACGATAATTTTGCCATCATCATGTTTCCCAATAAAGTGACTTTCCTAGACAGGTCCAATTTCCTGCTCTAACCTGCTACCTTGCGTGTGAGAAGTAATTATATGATCCCAGTCGCCCACCGAGCAGGAGATGGATATCAGTGTCCGCAGTGAGTCGTGTGTGGAGGCTTCACGGGAAGCAATGACAGCATCAGCAGCAACAGTAGTGTAGTGTCGGTGAGGAGTTGTGCGTGTCGAAGCATCGTTTGCAAATGATTTAATTGTGCCAGGGGCCAGTGAGTGTAACCAGTCCTTCTTTATTCAGCTCTATCTGCAGTCGCCCGTATGAGTGTGTAAATACATGTACACATTTTGTACTGATGATCTAAACAATAACACACAGAACAACACGGTCAAGGAGTTTCGCTTTTTATGGTTGCTAATAATGTTGACGCCTAATGAAAAACGCGAAGTTGATCCTTATTTCGTTGTCTTGCACGTATCAAACGTGTTTCTGCTTACTTTGCGCCCTCCTCCAAGTTTAAGGTAAGCCAGAAATTGATCGAATGGGTTAACAAAAGCCCGATTTCCGCCTCCTTGCGGACGGTAAACGGGCTTTTGCCAGCAACAAAAGAAAACCGTTCTCCGTACCCATACCCCTTCATGCATCAGCTTTGGATTTATCCTTCGCGTCGGATTTTAACTCAGGGTTTTAGACGACATGGCTGATGCAGCAGCAAAGAGGACAGCAGGTAGGCAGGAGCTTGAATGGCAGAGAGTGGGACTCCATTGGCAACAACAAGCTCAGAACACTGAAAACCCGTTTAGTTTTATGGAAATCATCAGTGAGGAAATCCCGGATGGAAGTAGTCCTCGCTAGGTTGAGGATAGGGCACACATACGCCACCCATCGTTACTTGGTAATGGACGAGCCGAGGCCGATCTGCGACTATTGAGGTACCTCTTACAGTGTGGCATGCTCTGCTGTCCTGTCCTCGCTTCTGAGTGCAGCGAAGACGGAATTTTGGGGGACGAGCGGATGCGCTTACGTTTTCTGATATTCTGGGTGACGATTCGCGTTTTATCCAGACTGCAAATTATTTAAATATGTCTGACATCAAGCTCCATGTCATCTGTCCGTCGCTGTAGCTAGTTTTTCCTCGTACATGTATGCTGAAGGATGCGACTTGGGCGTGTGTGTATTTATTAACAGAGGAAGACCCGACCATAATAAACTGGTAGCAAACTATTAGTTATGGGCGCTAAATGACCAAACCTGGTCGATGCGCATTAAAACTCAAATAATCAACCAACCAATCAGGGCTTTGGAGTTCTTCGACCAGAATTGATCACTCGCTGAAATCACTCGCTGGCCACGCGGCATCACTAGACCGGCGGGCGGCCTCCATCATGCCATTGCTTCTCAGACACAAGATAGCAGATTGGAGCAGGAAGTGAATCTGTCCCGGAAAGCTATTTTATTGAGTAACACGATGATGCTCCAATTATCGCGGTACCTGGCGGTGCTAATACGATCGGCTGGGGCGAATAATTGCTTACAATATTTTGCGGTTGTTTGTAATAGTCCATAAATTTGCGCTAAATCGTACCAAAGACATTTGATATTATTTTGTCCCTTATCATTAGGTCAATGTCTCATTATGACACAAAACACGCACAGTTCAGGAAACCTGTTCCAATATTTTCGTTTTGCCCGTATTAATGCAAACCGATTTCGCAAGGCCCTGATTCATTTTTTAATCCGTCATACCAAGCTTCTGATTATGGAATATTATGCTTGCATGGACATTGGGTGTATTAACTTAATACCTAGTGCCACATTCATGTTCCATGGTCAATTTGGGACAATTTGGTGCATGCTTCATATTGAAAGGAACGAAAAAGTAACGAACCAATTATGTCGCGCTGGGGACGAGTAGTCTAGGGGTAAGTTGCCCGTCTCACAATCGAAACGTTGTGGGTTCGAGTCTCAGCTGTCGCTACCCTTCGCCCGTGGCCAATCGGCGTGAGAGATTGGCGATGCTACATAACTAAACGGTCGATGGGTCGTAAAGCCAATAACCAACCAATCAACCAAGTATGTCGCGCTAGATGCGGCTCCTGGCCCACTGTGCATTGGCGAGGATGCTGAATAAACATAAACGCATGGTCAAATAAAATAAGAATATGTGAGAATCTGAAAATAAAGTGGACGAGATCCGATGAGTTTTTGTTGCGGAGGGGATCTAGTCCATTGACACTCTCCCCCCCCCCCCATTTTTCTAAAAAAATCGATAACTCTGAATGTGCTTCGCTGTACTGTCCGGATAATCATGTATTCAATTGTGCTGGAATCCGTTGCGTTTCTGGCCGATTTTACATGCCGTTCTACGCACTTCCCCTCTGTCTCCAAACGCGACTGAATCCCACGCATTACCTGTGTGGGAATGTCCCGTTTGTCGCCTGGTCCATTGGCGAGCTGTGCTCCTTTCAGATCGTGATAGGTGTGTTTCTCGCGTGTTGGAACGTTCTCCCCGGCTGGCACTAGCCTCCATTGTTGTGCCGATTCGGCACTTCCCGAGCAGGTTCGACATTGGCATGGCTGCTATGTCACTGCGCTGGATGGTAGCTGCTGGAGGCCCACCGCCAGTACCGCTGGTGGGTAGCTGCTGCAGGCCCACCGCCAGTACCGCTGGTGGGTAGCTGCTGCGGGCCCAACGCCAGTACCGCTGGTGGGTAGCTGCTGGAGGCCCATCGCCAGTACCGCTGGTGGGTAGCTGCTGCAGGCCCACCGCCAGTACCGCTGGAGGGTAGCTGCTGCGGGCCCACCGCCAGTACCGCTGGAGGGTAGCTGCCGTGGGCCCAACGCCAGTACCGCTGGAGGGTAGCTGCTGGAGGCCCACCGCCAGTACCGCT
>JAOTOL010001577.1:705000-735000 GCA_034440575.1 Imbricaverruca yamaguchii
AGAAGAGATGAAGACACACATGCGTGCTCAAGAGGAACGGGCCGAGCGTCAGCAAAGTGCAATTGCTGAGCTGCAGCACGCTCTAGCACCCGGCGCGGCTCCCAGTCCGCTGCGTGCCCAAACAGTGCACGGGCGTATTGAGGCTGATGTGGCCGAACCAGCTACCGCCGCTATTGCTGCCCGGCCGCTCATGAGTGCTAGCACCGCCCTGAGCCACGCGCCGCGCTCGCACCAGCTGTTGCCCTACAATGAAGACGCTGCAGAGACGCTGACTGATTTTTTTGATCGGTTTGAAAGGCACTGTCTGGTGGAATATCGCGGCACCATGGATGACGCGCTGCCTTTGCTGCCAGTGATGCCAGTGGTGTCCGCAGCTCGTATCCCGTCATACGACGCAGGATGCTGGAGTGGTCGTCGCGCCGGAGTACGTGCGAGGAGTCGGCGCAGGAATCATATCGCAGTGGTGCGCGCCGATCTGGAGAATCGTTAGCGGTGTATGCTTTTAGGCTCGGTGCCCTGTTCGAAGAAGCTTACCCGACGTCTGATAAGCAGGTGAGCAACGATTTGCGCCGGAAACTGCTAGCATCATTGCCGACACGCGCCGCCGATTTCTTGCGCCGGCAGCTGCGTTACGCTCTAGTCAACCACGACACTATGCTTACCTGGGACGGGCTGGTATCATATCTTGAGTACGAGCAGCTCGACAGTGACGCAGACAACGTACACGAAACTTTGTACACGCGTACATCCCCTCAGCCTGGCGCCGGCCGGGCAGAGGCACGACGGTCACACGATTTTCGTCACCGCCCGGTGACGTCATCACGCTCGGCCTCCGTGACCCCGCGTATCGCGATCGCGGGTTTTCCACGAGCGTGTCCGACAGCGAATCTGACCAATCACATCGCTGCGACGACACGCGCGTGGTTGTGCGTGCACGACAACACGCGGACCGCTCTCGCCGTGGACCGGGCGGCATACAGAGACACTCGCCCGGCAGAGAGCGCCGTTCTGAAACATCGCGTGCGCGCTGCGCGTTTTGCCGACGTCAAGGTCACACTGAGCACGAGTGCCGGCGTGCCAATGACCTGTGTTTTGCATGCGGTGCGCCTGGGCACTTCGCGCGCAACTGTCGCGCCGTTTCTTCACGATGTCCTTCCGGTGGCGGTGACGAATCTGTCCGCTCGATCCGCCGCTGCGCGAGAACGCCGCGCCCGGTTGCTGGGACGGAATATGAGATGTCCGACTGGTCCGATTCAGCCACATCTATGGAACGGTACGGCGATTCGAGACGCCACCGCCGCGGGGGAAGGGGCCGCACGCCCAGTCGGTCGGGAAACTGATTGGTCGCACGGCCGAGATTGGGCTAGCTGCTGCGACCGATTCAAGCCCTACCAGTCAACGAATATTGTCCACGGCGGTGCCCGATGATGACTCGTCGTGTATCGATGGAGGTTTGTCGTCGTCGCCGGAAGTTCTGCGCACTGAATACGTTTTCGCATCTTCTGTTCGACCGGAACCGATTCTGCGCGCGACAGTGAGCGTCGGTGCCCGGCGTGCATCCGGCGTCCTGGATACTGGTTCCGGACGCTCAATGATCGCGCGGTTCTTGATTGACGAAAGTGCGATTCGGCCGTGCTCGGAGGTCGTTCGTGCGGTCGGTGGCCATGTGTTGTGCCCAATTGGTTGTGCAGACGTCATGGTAGATTTACATGGCGTGAAGCTTGAACTCACGAACTGCATGGTGTTTGATACCAAACTTGCAGCGGCTGACATCATCATTGGCTGCGACGCGATGGAATGGCACGGGCTACGTCTTGATATCGCGCGACGGTCGGTCTCCGGCCGACACACTGACGGATCACGATGGTCAGTGTATCTGCCGCTCGGAACGCGCGATTCTACATGTGCATACTTCGCCAGCGCGGTGCCATGCCACTCGACGCAAGATGTCACTGTCGCACCGGGGGATTCGGTTGCGTTACCCTGCGCGTTCGCTTCGCAACCGGCATGTGAGTTGTGTTGTGCAGCACCGCGCCAGTTAGTCTTCACTGGCAGCGCCCCAAGTGTGCCCTGCTTGCAGCCCATCGACGGGATCCTCGACCCGACCGCGCCGCGCGTGCTCGTGTGCAACCGTGCCCGTGTGCCTTTCACAATCCGAAAGGGGGCGACGATCGGCGAACTGCACACGGCAGCTGACGGCGGGCTGGATTGCGACTTGCAAGTAAACGTGCTCGCCGCGTCCTCTGCTAACGAACAGAAGCAGATGTGCTCCACGCCATCCGCAGCAGATATATCAGGTCTGACGCCGGAGCAGCGTGGCGCCGTGCAGGCCGTGTTTGACCGGCACGCGGCGGTGTTTGCCGACGCGGATACACTTGGAACCGCGCTGACTGCGCACAGAATCGAGCTGACTGACGACACGCCAATAAACATTCGGCCGTGTCGCATGTCCCCACCGATTGCTGAAGAAGTCGAGCGGCAGTGCCTTGAGCTCGAACGCCTTGGGATAATCGAACGCTGCAACTCGGCGTGGAATGCGCCAATAGTCCCAGTTCGCAAGCGTGACGGGTCTCTCCGTCTCTGATTGACTGAGCGCTGATTCCGTGTACAGCGCGCATCATATGAGCTGGTTCAGCGCGCTGGATGTTGAGAAGGCCTACTATCAGCTGCCGATTGCTGAGGAGTCGCGCGATTGCACGGCGTTCAGCACGCCGCGCGCGCACTACCGCTTTCGCCGCCTCAGCTTCGGTCTAAAGAATGCTCCGGTTGTCTTCCAGCGTGAGATGCAAGCCGTCCTATCCAGCTTCTCACGCCGGCAGCTGGTTGTGTATCTGGACGACCTGCTTCTGATGGAGACGTCATTTGAAGATCATTTGCGGCTCGTGGACGGTGTTCTGTCGGCGCTGGAGGCGCAGGGCATCAGGCTTAACGCGGCGAAGTGTGCATGGTTCACACATGAGGTCAAGTTTCTCGGGCATCAGCTATCGTCTGAGGGCCTGCGCAAGGCGCCGGAATATGTCGATAAGGTGCGGTCCTTTCAACGACCGAGCACCGTTCAGCAGCTTCGTCAGTTTCTCGGACTGGTGAACTTCCAGCGGAAGTTCGTACGCAGCTGCTCCGATATCGCACGGCCGCTGGCTGAGCTGACCGGTCACCCCTGCTCCACCGTTCTTGACTGGACACCAGAGATGATCAGCTCGTTCGACCGGCTGAAGAGAGAAATTGAACGTGACATCACGCTCGCTTTCCCCGACTACAGCGAGTCCGCCCAGCCGCTTTGCCTCTGGGTTCATGCGTCGGCATACGGCGCCGGCGCTTGCATTTCACAACACCAGAATGGTCGCGACAGGTACATTGCATTTGCCTCGACGTCGTTCACCAACGCTCAGCGCGGCTACTCAGCGACAGGTCGTGAACTCGCGGCGCTGCGCTGGGGTGTGAAGACGTTTCACGCATTCCTGGCTGGCGTCCGATTTATAGCTTACACAGACCATCAGGCGCTCGTGCATCTGCACTCGTTGCGCTTGGTCAACCACCGGGTCGCGCGGACCGTGGAGGAATTGACGGAGTACGATATGGAGATCCGTCACGTGCCGGGCCGTTTGAACACAGCCGCTGACATGTTGTCGCGCGAACATGTACCGCAGGGGGTGCCATCTGAGCTCGAGCGCTCTACCAAACCGGGCCTCCCGGATGGTCTCATCCTCCGGTACCGGACGGAGGGGGGTGGAGACAGCCTGGTTGAGTGTCTGTGCCAGTGGATGCGACTCAATGCACACCAGCCGGCTGCCAACCACGAGCTCCGCGTTAAGCTGATCGACGATGCTCTCCGTTCGCCAGGGAGATATGGACTGAAACTCGATCGGCTCGTGCGTCAGGCGTTGCATCTGATGCGCCTTCCCGGGCAGCCGCTGGCCATAGAGTTACTTGCCGTATTCGCACGCCTGTACGACGTGAGGATACTCGTACACTTCGGGCCTGACAATCCCATGACATTCTGCAGCGTGCGACACAATAAGCATGGAAATATTCATCTACGCTGTCTGGCCGGTATCCATTTCAATCTACTCGCAGAGCGCGGCTCGCTCGATCAACAGAACTCAGCGCTGGCAGCGTATATCGTGGATGAGGAACGCGCACGCGAAAACACTGCTTTGCGTGCGCCGCTGCCACACGAGCGAGACAGACTGAGCGACGACGACAAACGAGAGTTTGCAAATCCCAGCTGTAAACATATGCACGGCTCACGCTGCTCGATAGCCGCAACTTGTAAGGGCAGGGTGGTCTGCGCGTTACTAGATAGTGGCGCAGCCGTTAGTTTGTGTAGCGCCGACTCACTGAGGCGCATGCTAATCACAGATGCGGACATTAGTTGCAGCAATATTTTGCTACGAGGTGTCGCTGGGTCAACGTTCGGCGCTGAGTACGTCGAGGCCGACATTGTGCTGGCGCCCGGAATGACGCCGCTCCGTGTGCCACTAGTGATTGACCGGAGTGATTCGTTTGGTCACTGTTTACTGCTCGGCGCGAACTTCCTCCGGGCAACTGGTGCAGTCATCGATTTGAGACGGCGCGAGGTCACCTGCGGGGATTGTGTCGTCCCCTTACTCGAGGAGCGGCAGGTACCAGATAACTTGATAGGGCTCGCACAAATACACCGCGTGCCGGACAATGCGACTGTGCATGAACATCAGCGATGCAACCGCGTGATTAGATCGTTGGCACACCACATTCGGCGACGGACGAATAGATTGGATCTTCCAGCACAACTCCATTGCTTCCGACAGCACTGGAAGCGGATCGGCGTGACAGATGAACTGGTGACGTATCAACACACGGAGCACGGCTGTGTGCCTGTGGTTTCCCGCGATTGGCTTGTTGAGCTGGTCGGAACTATGCACGCCGAAACCGCGCACGCCGGCCGTGACAAGCTTATCGACTTGGTCGGCCGGCAAGTTTTTTGTCCGGGTGCGAGCAACATCGTAGCCGACATAGTCGGTGCTTGCACTAAGTGCCAGCTGTTCAAGCCGTCTGCGCAGATACACCCGCCACCGACACTGCGAATCGAGGCGAGCGCGCCATTCGTGCTAATAGTTGCGGATCTGGTTCTGTTTCCTCGCACTGGACGTGGACATATCGGCTGTTTAGTCGTGGTCGACCACGCCTCCAAGTTTGGCATCGCTGTACCGATTCGATCAAAATCATCGCCAGCTGTCGCTATGGCGTTCGAGCAGCGCGTGCTTCCCGCTCTGCTGCGACCGGCGGTCCGCTGTCTAACTGATAACGGCGGTGAGTTCTGCGGATCCGAGTTCGAGGCAATGTTGCAGCGATGGAGTATCAACCACGTTCGCTCCACGCCGCTGCGCGCCCAGGGTCATGGCGCGGTGGAGCGTTTGAACCGCACGCTTGGCCAGTCCCTGCGTATGCTGGACGGCGCGCCGGGCAACTGGGACCTGCGCCTGCCTCGTGCTATTTCGACGTACAACACGTCCGTACATGCAGAGCTAGGTGTGTCACCCGCGGAGTACCTGCTGGGCCGTGTGCACAAGACAAGCGATGTCCCGCGCGTCCCAGTAGCGACCCAGCGTGAGTGGCGCATGGGGCATCCAAGCTTCGCACCATTTCGCGCTGGTGACCAAGTCAAAAATACGATAGTACGCTCGGGCAGCTTGCTGGCTAACAAGTTTGAGCGCCGCTACAACGGCCCGTTGACGGTGACACGGGTAAACGATAATGGGGTGACGTACGAAGTTACGAGTGGGGATGGCCGCGTAATACGCGCCCACCATACACAGCTGAGAAAATGGAAGAGCGCGCCAACGTACCTGCAGCGTGCATCTGAGAAGGTGCGTAACTTATTCGACTGGCCGGCCGGCGATACAGGGAGCGAACGAGCTGCTTCCGGGAAAATGTGCACGCCGCACCGGTTTGCGCCGTTGCCTGATCAGCCACATCGGGCTGTGCGACGTGAAGCGTCGCAGCAGACGACGCCATCGCTGCGCTCTTGTCGGCCGTCACAGCAAACCGGGGAGAGGGCGACGCAGACGTCGCCAGCGTTGAAAACAGTCATTCGTAGGTCACCGCAGGCACCGCGACGAGTATGGTTTCAACTGACAACGGAAACAGAGGACCCGAAGCCAGCGGACGGTAGTCCGCAACTTCGCAGATCTGCGCGGAATCGACGACCTCCGCAGTGGCTGAAAGACTATGTTACCGATGCGGGGTGATGTGTTTAAATAGCCACCCGACGTGTGTCTCTTGTATATGGAGTGTATGTGTGTGTGTGTGTGTGGGTTTGTGATAACGGCGTTGGCTGGCGGGGGGAGTGTAACCGGCCCTGATATTGCGCAACGCCTGCATTCCGAGGCATCTGCGCGTGCTCCCGCCGGCCGCCCGCCGGCGACCGGGCGGTTGTTGTTTGCCGGACTCCGTGCGAGACGGGTGCGAGGAGTGGTGTCTGGACAGTGAAATACAAGTGAAGTGTTCGGCTGACGCGGTATCAACGGTTTTCAGGAAATGGGAGGACAGCTGGGAGTCCATGACAAATAGCAAGTTGAGGAGAATCACACACTATCTTGGTGGGAGCCTATCATCGTCACATATAATTAGACGCCGTGGGGCGGTACTATGCTGCCTGCGTATAGGACCAGTGGCGACCAAAAGCCATTGTGCCAAAGGTGCCACGTCGCACCGTCAGTTCAGCACATATCCGTTGCGTGTCCGCGACTTTCCTATGAGCGAAGACGTCCCTTTGGACGCCCTTCAGGCACGTTACGTGAACTACTGGGTGACATGTCACCGTTCGTAAAATCAGGACAGCTATTCTGCTTCCTCTCAAAAATGAGATTTTCTGTAATATATGCGTCTCACTAATGCCTAGGTTCGCAGGTGGTGAAAACGTTATGGTTATACCGTGCACCTTCGCCGTAATGGGTTTAATTATGTATTGTACATTAGGACGTCTCGACTAATTCTTGCTCGGATGACTCATTTTGACTAAGTTATGGACGTTGCATGACCACTGCAGTCGATGCGCCCCTAACCCCCAATAAGCAAACTGAAAATTTGTTTGCCAAAAATGTATGTGCCTGAGAGCGTAGCTGGCGTCAGCTAGTTATTATGGCTCAGGGGCGCAACAACTGCGTAGATACGTCGCTCACGTCGATTAAAAAAAAATGAAGCTAGGTCACTAAAAAATAATTCACTTCACAAGCCTCCTTAAAACACCCATATTATTGTTATTACTCAGCTAGATTGGAGAAAGTCAAATTGAACGCATCCGGGAAAAACGGGAAGATTATTCCAAATTTTGCAATGTTGAACTGTAAATTGATGTAGTTCAGGGTAATCAGAATTAAAAATTAAAGTTAGATTTGTTAATACGAAACGAAAGTACATTATTTGAACACCCCTCACAACTGATTTACAAGACAAAAATACTTAAAAGCATGACCCGCCCTTGTGCCCATCCTCCCACTATTTTTGGTTTAAAGTATAACTATTTGAATTTCGATAACTATTTGGGAAAGGGTCTCATTAAAAAAAATGTAATAACAACATAATTTCCTGTATATGGGGCCCCGGACTACCTCCACCCTTTCTAAGTTACCAGATTTTTGTTCTTGTTTACGCCTACGTTCACGTTCAACGTCTTTTGCCACGTCAACGTTCGTGCATGTGTACACACTGACGAATCAGATTTTATCAACTTTTGCTGTAAGCAGATCTTGAGCAGCATACAACCCTCGATGTGTTTAGAATCTACTATGCTACCATATTGGGCTTCCGAGCAATTAGAAAAATAGTCTAATACATATTGACAAAGGCAAGATCATTTTCAATGCATGCAGTTATGTAAAAGTTTATAAGATATATATATAATATAAATTGATTATATTCTAATCGGCTTTATAGAAAACATGAATATGTGAGATGAGCAGTTCTTTGACAAAATTATTTCCAACATAATTAAGATAACGAATGGCTAAAGTGACGCAAGCGAAACTTTAAATACCCCTTGCCGTATTGTTACATGAACTGCAACAAAAGGGGACGCGAGAGACATGTCCTGTGGGCTGATGTGCCATGCTATTGTTGTTACCCTGGCAGGAACTCGAGATGGGCCAAAGCTGAAGTATGAATAATTGTGGCGTACTTATGGCTAAGTGAAGTTGTGCATATATATATATATATATATATATATATATATATATATATATGTGTGTGTGTGTGTGTGTGCATGCGTGCATGCGTGTATGTGTGTGTGCGTATGTGTATGTGGGTGGTTATAGTTATTTGCATGTATCTATATCTGTAGGTGCCTTGTTGCTATGCTATCACCGTATTCATCAGCAAAGAATTGTGTGACAGGTAAAAATGAACAGTTTGGCAAACATAGCCGAGTGTGACCTCGACTACTTCTGCGTGTTTTTTTCCCGGGATTATTTGACGCTGTTTTCCGTGCTATGTGGAGCTGTGTACTTTTGCCGAGCTGTGTAGGTGGACCCGGTTCTGGTGGCCGATGCTGAGGAAGGTGTCCGCCACGTCACTCAAAACAATGGACGCGCTCGCAAAAAGCCAGCATCTTGATTTCCATATAAGCGACGCGTGCCGGTGCTGGTTTACCTGCGGCACGCCACTTGCCGACCACGGCGCCTGGCACGGCCTCCTCCAGCGGCGAGGACACGACGCAGTCCCGGACGGGCTGTGATGAGGCGGATCACCGGCGACAGTCAGCAGCCTGCGGGCTCGGCAGTGTCGGCAGTATCGCCAGTGTCAGCCGTGTCGGCAGTGTCGCCAGTGTCGGCAGTGTCGGCAGTGTCGGTCGTGTCGCCAGTGTCGGCAGTATCGCCAGTGTCAGCCGTGTCGGCAGTGTCGGCAGTGTCGGCAGTGTCGGCAGTATCGCCAGTGTCAGCCGTGTCGGCAGTGTCGCCAGTGTCGGCAGTGTCGGCAGTGTCGGTCGTGTCGGCAGTGTCGCCAGTGTCGGCAGTGTCAGCCGTGTCGGCAGTGTCGCCAGTGTCAGCCGTGTCGGCAGTGTCGCCAGTGTCGGCAGTGTCAGCCGTGTCGGCAGTATCGCCAGTGTCAGCCGTGTCGGCAGTGTCGCCGGTGTCGGTCGTGTCGGCAGTGTCGGCAGTGTCGGCAGTATCGCCAGTGTCAGCCGTGTCGGCAGTGTCGCCAGTGTCGGCAGTGTCGGCAGTGTCGGTCGTGTCGGCAGTGTCGCCAGTGTCGGCAGTGTCGGTAGTGTCGGTCGTGTCGGCAGTGTCGCCAGTGTCGGCAGTGTCGCCAATGTCAGCCGTGTCGGCAGTGTCGGCTGTCGGCTGTCGGCAGTGTCGGCTGTCGGCAGTGTCGGCGGTGTCGGCCGCGTCGGCAGTGTCGCCGGTGTCACCAGTGTCGGCAGTGTCGCCGGTGTCACCAGTGTCGCCAGTGTCGGCCGCGTCGGCAGTGTCGCCGGTGTCACCAGTGTCGGCAGTGTCGGCAGTGTCGGCAGTGTCGGTCGTGTCGCCAGTGTCGGCAGTGTCGCCGGTGTCACCAGTGTCACCAGTGTCGCCAGTGTCGGCAGTGTTGGCAGTGTCGGCCACGTCCGTCCACGCTGCACCTGCTAGGCACCAATGTGCCGTGCGGCTCATCGGTCGGTACTCACTCTTCAGCGTGTGAGTGCTGGGGCGCCCTGCTGGAAACTTCACAGCAGTATTGCCGACCAGCTGCCACCAGTGGCGACAATTGGGTACTTTTGACTACCGAGGCGTGCTCAGATGGCATCCAGGTACATCGCTAACAATAGCAGCCGACGAATGTGGACAGGATCAGGATCAGAATCAGGGTCAAACACAGGATCAGGCAACATACCGGGACAATCATAGGATCAGGCAACATACTGGGGCAGACACATAATCAGGCAGCATACCACGACAGACACAGGATCAGGCAGCATACCGGGACAAACACAGGATCAGGCAACGCACCGCGACAGACACATGATCAGGCAACATACCGCGACAGACACAGGATCAGGCAGCATACCGGGACAAACACAGGATCAGGCGGCATACCGCGACAGACAGGATCAGGCAACATACCGCGACAGACACAGGATCAGGCAACATACCGCGACAGACACAGGATCAGGCAACATACCGCGACAGACACAGGATCAGGCAAAATATCGCGACAGACACAGGATCAGGCAACATACCGCGACAGACAGGATCAGGCAACATACCGCGACAGACACAGGATCAGGCAACGTACCGGGACAGACACAGGAGCAGGCAACATACCGCGACAGACAGGATCAGGCAACATACCGCGATAGACACAGGATCAGGCAACATACCGCGACAGAAAGCGTGTGGACCTACCGCAACTGCGCCCTCTTGGTGGCCCGGAAAGCCGTACACCTTATTGCGTCCACTTTTCGCGGAAGTACAGGGATTTAAAAAACGAATGAAGCCCATTCAGACTATTCGGAACAGCGAATTAAAAGTTTGATATCCGATGTTCGTTATTTGGCAGGCGAGTCCGATGTCAAACATGTGTCCTTCAAGTTCAGCATATGTGCATTACAAACCCCATTCGCTTCAACAAAAATTGACTTCAATCGTACCGAAAATGGGCGCATTTACCGAATATGGTGTAAGTATTTAAAACTTATATGCACCAGACCCAATTGTTGAACTAGCATATGGGTCATTCCACGTCAAATCGCACAAGAAATTCCCCGACCCCCTCCGATTTTGATGAAAATTGGTACACCTGTAGTACCAAGTGAAAGAACTCCACACGCCAACTTTTAGCCCAGAGTAACCTCTGGGGTCAGATCTAGAGGTCATCCTAGGTCAAGATTTTTTAACGACTTGACATCAGTAAATTGCAAATATCTCAGGTGTTATTTAACTTAGCGGAATGAAATTGGTGTCAAAGTGCGCAGAAGCCCTGGGCCATTCAGAAATATGGCAAAAGTTGCACATGACCTCCCTGTGACCTTTGACCTAACCAGGTCAAAGTATACAAATATATTTTTATATATGTTTGCCTGCCCCTAATTCGACGAAACTGTGCTATATTAATGGTCGTGATATTATCTAAGAACCTGCAAAAAAGAAAGGCGGAGACTTGAAAACTTTTGAGATATCGGCCTTTGTGTATTGTCATAGGACCAAATGAATGCATGCCCCGAGGCTATTTACCATATCATCGATAATAACTCTGGTTACCTTCGTCCGATTATCGTCAAATTCGGTGCGCAAGTCATTGGTGGCAAACTGAACTATTTTCCAGATTTTCAGGTTGACATGACCTCACATGAACTAATATGACCTTGGGAAGTTTGTATTGCCTAAATACATGCAATATTGCAACTTACATGAATATTCACGCCAGTAATTTTCAAATATTTGTGGCATTTTTGCAGGTGAGGCTGACACTGGACCGGTGACCAAGAAATGAAAATGCTGCACCCTAACGTCGGTTGCGGGGTGGGGGGCGTCATGCGTTCGCGGCGTGATAAGGAACAGGCGGCGAGGACGAGATTACACGCGCCGCTCGTGAGAGGGGAGGTGGAGGTGCGTGTATTGACAACAGTAGATAAGCCTTTAGAAATAACGACACAATGGAGGTGTGGGTGGTGGTCTGTGGCGAAGTCGGCCATGCTCAGTGTTTGTTGTGATTCCCTGGAAGTCGGAGGTCGAAATGGGCAAGGCGTCTCGATACGAGCGGCGAAGTGAAAGGTGGACGAAGTGCTGTGATCCCTTACTTCGACACAGTGGTAAAACTGTAAAACATGGCTGTAGACCGGTGATTACAAAATGGATCGAACAAAACCAGGATCTGGACTTAGATCGGAGCAAATACTTATGCACTTCCTGCCGACTGGCGCTTTCGAAGAGAAGAAGGTCAGATCCAGTCGAACAGCGGGAGCCGCAGCAGCCACCAGCGGAACCGGGAACATCAGTGCTTCAGACGGCCGATGACAGTAACGGATCTCTCCAAGCAGAGGCAGCACCTTCAAATACCGATTCTACAGATGTAGACCAAACAGTAGATGCCATAGACCAGTCCGCACAGGCACTTGGTGAGACCCCAATCAAGCGGAAACGGCTACGAACTTCAAAGAAGTACAGACGGACGAAGATGTCCAAAATCACAGCGGCTTTCCAGAAACGAGTTTCAAGTATCGATATCCCTTGCACCGAAGAAGACGAAAAACAGAAAGCAAAAAGTTTTGAAGAAATGATGGAGCAGCTGCGACAGAAATTCAGAACCACTGATAAACCAAGTAAAAAAAAATATTGACGGTAGCGCCAAGTTCATGGACAATTCGCAAGCTGATGGAAGAGTTTGGTGCGTCACACCATCAAGCAAGGTGCGCCAAACGCTTGCAAGAAGCGTCAGGGTGCCTCTCGGTTCCGAATCCGAGGCCTGGAAAAGTGCTTAAAAGTGAGACTGCAGAACTAGTGAGGGACTTCTACAGAAGCGAAGACGTGAGTCGTGCAATGCCTGGAACTAAAGACTTCTTTTCTGTCCGGAGCAAAATTACAGGCAAAAGGGAGCGAGTACAGAAACGCCTTATCCTCTGCAACCTAAAAGAGGCCTATCGGTGTTTTAAGGATCTGTACCCGCAACAAAAAATAGGTTTTTCCAAATTTGCGGAGCTACTTATTTGCGGCTTATTGGCGAAACAACCCAGGGGACCTCAAACATTTTTCTTACTCTGCCATTTCCGACTGCCTGACATATGATACTGTGGCTGTCCACCTGCTTGAAGGAAAACTCATTCAGCGCCTGGAAGCAGAATTAGGCCAGCGCCCCAAGAAGATATTTTATTTTTCAGATGGGGCTGCCTCGCAATACAAAAATTGTAAGAATTTCCTAAATTTGGCAGAGCATTCCGTCGACTTTGGAATAGACGCCGAGTGGCAATTCTTCACAACCGCTCACGGAGTGGCGTCGGTAGCTCAGTGGTTAAGATGCGTCTGGCAAGCCAGAGGTACGGGGTTCGGTTCCCCGCGGTGCCCGCCCTTCCTGCCAGGGTGAGAGGCAGGCGACGCCGTATGGCCTCGCTGCTGAGTGCGTCGTAAAGCCACAATCCAATCCAAACCGCTCACGGAAAGGGACCGTGTGATGGCATTGGTGGGACGTTGAAAAGGTTAGCTAAAAAGGCAAGTCTGCAAGGAACTCTGATTGAGACCCCGGACCAGTTTTATCAGTTTGTAAAAAACCATGCCACCGGCACGTGCGTGGAGTATTTTCCCAAAACCGAGTGGGTCAAAGAAACCAAAGCGTTGAATGACAGATTCGCAGTTGCTCGCACAATACCGGGAACAAGGAATGTCCATCATGTTACTCCGTCTCCACGTAATGGTATGGTGGTTGTGAGATGGTTTTCCGGCAGCGAGACGGGCCGTGAGGTACGTGTGGCGAAAAAGGTTGGTAGTTCTTCGTGAATATACTGTATTGCTGTTCAACTTGTTTTATGGTCGCGGCTATTTGCATCTTAGAAACATTTCCTGGCCCTCCCGATAAAATGTTAGTACGAAACGCACGCGAGCTGAAAACAATATATTCAGGCTATAAAAACCGAGGAAACATATTTTTTGGCGAATAACTTTTGCCAAAATAAAGACAGAAATATAATTTTGTTACAATCGTATTTTCCTCGTCAGGCCGCGTTGATTGATGTATCACATGACTTAGCTAGCTGAACATTTGATCCTGACCCCAGTTGACCTCCAGGTCACTCTAAACCGAGGTCAAGTGATGACCTAGCTAGATCATATTATACATCAGGATTAACCAGAGGATCTCGGTGGCATTAAGATTATTTCTCTATCTTGATTCTATATAAAGTTATTGACGAAAGTGTGACATGACCTCATAGTTACCTCACGTGACCTTGCAGTGCACACTTGTTCAAAATCAAACTTGGCTCGTTTGGAGTAGCTTAACCTAAAACTAGGTAATATAGCCTGTACGAGCCAAATTCAGCGTTTTTTGTTCAGGAAAATATTTTTGTTTTCCCTGCTGGCTTGTAATGGAGAGGTCACTGCCAGGTCATGTGAGGTCAGGTCAACTTGAAAATCTGGAAAATAGTTCAGCTTGCCACCGATGATTTGTCCACCAAATTTGACGATAATAGGACCAAGGAAACCAGAGTTATCATCGATGATATGGTAAATAGCCTCGGGGCATGCTTGGATTTGGTCCTATGACAATACCTACTTAAAGGTCGATATCGCAAAAGTTTTAGAGTCTCCGCCTTTCTTTTTTGCACGTTCTTAGATAATATCACGACCATTAATTCAGCCACGTTTAGTCGAATTAGGGGCAGGCAAACATATATAAAAATGCATTTTTATACTTTGACCTCGTTAGGTCAAGGGTCATGGAGAGGTCACGTACAACTTTTGCCATATTTCTGAATGGCCAAGAGTTTCTGCGCACTTTAACACCAATGTCGTTCCGCTAAGTTAATTAACATCTAAGATATATGCATTTGATTGTTGTCAAGTCGGTAAAAATAGGCGACCTAGGATGACCTCTAAATCTGACCCCAGAGGTCACCCAGGGCTGAAAGTTGGCGTGTGAGGTTCGTTCACTTGGCACTACAGGTGTATCAATTTTCATCAAAATCGGAGGGGGTCGGGTTCAAAATAGCCAATTCTTGTGCGATTTGACGTGGAATGCCCCATATGCAACCATGCCGTTTCATGGTCCCTTTTGCTCGCTGCTTTTCCACTAAGTTGATGCACGCAGCCATTCAGCGTGCCACCGTCCATCGGACTGACACCAGTCGTGCAGCCGCCCTGCCTCGGACCCAGCAGGTCGTATGGCGTGGCGACACAGCCTGCGATTGGCTGACTGCCGCTCCAGCCGGAACTGGCGGCGTTCCGCGACACACCTGCCTTTGACAAAGACACTTCAAAACAAGGGACAGCTTCAACCATCAAAAAGTTCATCCCCCTTCCCCAATCAATATACTTCATGAAGTGACAACCATGATATCGCATAGGGATCATCAATTCAAATTTCGCGGGTCAAAATGTAGGCCAGTTGAGATCCAAACGGCTTTCAGTCAAAAAGTGGTTCATCGATGGAATAAGCCGTGAATGAAATGGAAGGTGATAGATTACTGAAGTGTTGAGAAGTAAAATTAATAAATAATTTAAGCCCAATAGTCTTAGGTTTCAAACATACGTTATGCATTGGGATATGAAAATTGGGGTGGATGGAGTGAGATTGCTGATAGTAGACATAGGTTTAGCAAGACCATGCTGATAAATAGGGAATTATGCTAATAGCAGATGTTCGTAGCAGTGCATTCAGTGCCTTCTTTCGGGTATGTGATGCTGATGAGACTGTCCATGGTAACCCAACGTGCTTAAAAGTTTTTCATGAACGCAATTTAGTATTGATCAGGGAGCTTGAATGTATCTTTTCCAGTCTTATAGTATCTTCCCTTTATATGCCACCAGATGGGCACCTATGGCTGTGCTTAAGCCTTGATACTTTATAACAGATCATGCGATGACACCGCCTGCCCCGTATCAGGGCAGGCGGTGTCATCCGCCACCATCATCCCGCCACCGCCACCACCTCGGACGCCTGGTATCCTCCCGCTCGCTGGGCGCCGGCGTCCCCCCCCGGTAGGACCGGGGTGGGGGCGGGACGCTACGAGGAGCTGAAATAAAGAAAAACACATGCTATACACAACACTAAGTAACACTCATGATCGCTTTCGTAAAGCCAGACAAATAGCTTCTCTGCCCCGCGTATCCATATCTTTTGAGGAAAAGCGAGGTGGCTCGCTTCGTTATCGCCATTTCTGTGGCTATAATTCCTGAACCGTTGATGCATTGAGGTAAAATTGGTGCAGGTGGATTTACGGCATAGGATAACCCTATACAAACATTTTGTTCAATAACCCTTTTCCTAGTTGGTTTATGAAGCAATTCAACTAGCCCCTCCCCTAACAAAAAAAAATTGGAGCCGTAAGGCACATCCATAGACGAAAAAAGACGCAACGTGTCCAAAGAAGAACACTGAGACAGGGCCGCAATGACCTGGGATGCCTGAAATTTGGAAATTTTACATATTAAAGTGATTTGTATAGGTGTAATTTCATTAGTGCGAGGTGACTTATCAAGGGATACCAAAAGAAAGCCTTCGAACAGGGTGGGGAGTGAGGGTTGAAATCTGACGAACCAGAAACGATAGTGGTAGATTTTTCCCCTCAACAGGACAATTCAGTTGGTCACAAGTTATTTAATTTTTAAAAGGTCCCCTTTCACAAAGTAGTGGTCGAAATCCCATGACCTGTCAAATGGGGGTTTGTGGGCCACCTCCAAGTCCGTTTGCCTCATCCCCTTTGACGCAAATATAGGTAGACCACTGGTCCCCAAATAATTTTCAGAGACATACGCCCTTGGGGGCATAGCCAACATTGACGGGGAAAGTTCCTCCGCACAAGCATATAAAACAACACCCATGCCCCATATAAAATGAGAGGAATTATGTACTTGAATGAATTTTCTTCTCACAAACTCGTTTTCGTTCTCGTTCTCGTTCTTCCAAATAACCAACAAAACGTTGTTTGGTTATTTGGGTTTAAAGCCGTATCGACTGGGTTTGTCACATAGTGTCCATTGCTCTTTGCGATTACATCCTGCATGATTAGAGAATCCCAGCTTCAATTTCTTCTTGACGCATTTACAAAACGGTACAGCACAGCGAAAACCATGGCCGCGACGGCGTGGCATTTGAATGGTTTGCTTTTTTTTTGCATTGCCATTGTCGAGTTGTTGCATTGTCATTGATGTCATTGTTTAGCGTTTGTTCTTGTCGTGAACTTATTCGCTGTAGATGTATTATTTTAGCTTGTATGCCAGGTGCCTTGCAGCCAGCACGAAATGGTCTCTCTCCCTTTCCCTCTTCTTCTCCCTCTCCCCCTCTCCCCCTATCCCCCTCTCCCCCTCTCCACCTCTCCACCCCTCCCCCTCTCCCCCTCTCCCATTCTCCCCCTCTCCCCCTCTCCCCTCTCCCCCCTCTCCCCCTCTCCCCATCTCCCCCTCTCCCCATCTCTCCCCTCTCCCCCTCTCCCCCTCTCCCCCTCTCCCCCTCTCCCCCCTCCCCCTCTCTCTCTCTCTCTCTCTCTCTCTCTCTCTCTCTCTCTCTCTCTCTCTCTCTCTCTCTCTCTCTCTCTCTCTCTCTCTCTCTCTCACCATATATCTATGCTTACGTACATATGTATATATACACATATATTATACACATGTATACCCCTTCTCTCTCTCTCTCTCTCTCTCTCTCTTTCATACCAGGCTGAAAACCAAATATCAACGCTAAACTGTGTTCTTGTAGCGACTAATTCGGCTCCAGTGTGAAGGTCACGACCCATCGATTCGTTCTCGAGCAATGCAAAAGGCGGACGACTTCAGTGTATCGGCTGCGTCACCGAAACTTGGCAATGACGTCATGGCTGCGTCAGTTGATCCCAAGCGGCGAGACGAGAGGACTCGCTCTTGAGAGGAAACGGAACTATGACGCCGCAGTGGTTCAATACTCGGCGAGGCACCGACCGGTGCTGATGTCACCAGCTTTGAAGATGTATTCGGCTCACGATGCAATGTATAATTGAGACTCAACTGTACCTGCAACTTTAAAGTTGGCGGACGCACATAGGTCGTCAAGACAAGTTGAATTATTCTGAATTTATTTAGTACTGGAGTCGTGCGAGACGTACAGGAATGCATATTTGCCTGTGTCGATAATTTTAAAAGTTGTGTTATCAAAAACGGTTGCTCTTTTATTTTGCATTGATATGTGCCTAACAATTCGGCATCAAAATTAGATCACTGGGCAATCGGCATTTTTTCTCAAAATCCGTTCGAAAAAGACCCTGTTTTCGGCATTCGGCGCCATATTGGCTGTGAGAAGCAATCAAGATAAGTGGGTCAAATAGTATCTCTTTTCGATCGTCTTGAAGAGCTGAGTCGATTGATGCAAGACATTATTCTCGAAAAATCGATAGTTAAGGAAATATCGGCTATCTTATGTCTTCTAACACACCAGCAAATGTCCATTTCGGGGCATACAAGGGACTCTGAGGTTTAAACAGGTCAAAATCATGATACATTCGCGGTTTCTGCACTTACTTATTTGAAGACCTGAGCATCACTCACTGGGCATAGAAATATAGACAAAGCTTCATATTTATTCCCTGTTTGAACTACATAGCAGCATGATTGAGGGAGGCTGCTTTGTACGCATGTGCATCACATACCAAATACCTACCTATTTGTTGCCTGTTAAGACATTCAGATAGCCTTTCCGCATCACGTTCAGAAGAAATTCAGATACGTTGGTGATAAAAATGTTTAAAATTCGCCGTGATCACCATGGGACCATCGAAGCCTATTTGTTTCCCAAAGGGACACATGTGAAACATTAAGCGATGAACAATGGCATGTACAAGGCAAACATCGCGCGAAGGTGCGGATCACAACTGACTGGACGACACAGAGCCGTCCAGTCAGTTCTAGTTCCATCTTTTATGGAACTCACAGTCGTTTTAGCATATTCTCCACGTCCGTCTTAGTTGTTAGCACGGGCAAAAGCTGCTGGTGCATGTAGCCACCCCGGATGTAGCTGTCCCTCCTCTCCTTCCCGTACATGTTTTTTTTTGCAGCTAGCGACACCTGTTTCACGCATCATCCAACTGACTGACCATGCACGAGAAACTGTGGAACTGACATTGGCATGTCCGAATAGCCATCAAGTTCGGAGCTTGGCGTGTGGCACGTGAGGGCCGCTTCGAAGGCGCCGTCCCAGGATATCAACTCCTGCAGACTCTCCACGGTGCGGCGGGGATGGCCGAGTGGTTAAGGTGTCGGGCTGTGGGTACCAAAGGTCCCGGGTTCGACTCTAGCGCCACTCAGGACATTTTCCAATCCCGCGGCCCACCGGCGAAACAGTGTGGGCGGCGCCATTAGCCGTGAATGTGCATAAAGTGTGCCGTGAACCAACCAATAAACAAGACTCTCCACGGTCTCATTTAGTCTCGGAGTTTTCTTGGGACGGACGCTGGGGTCTCCACGCTAATTTTTTCCGCGGATGCACCTGATACGTTGAACGGCAAACTGGCGCTCTGTTCTGTCATCGCTATAGAGAAGTGTGCGGAGTCAGGGGCGTCGCCACCGGGGGGGGGCAGCGGGGGCAATTGCCCCTCTGCCGTGAGACTGGAGGGGCGCCGTCCCCTGAAATTTGAGGAGGCCCCCGAGGACGAGAAGGAAGCCCCCAGGATGGAAAGGAGGCCCCCAGGACGAAAATGAAGTCGCCATGACGAAAAGGAGGCCCTTCAGGATGAAAAGGAGGCCCCCAGGACAAAAAGGAGGCCCCCAGGATGGAAAGGAGGCCCACAGGACGAAAAGGAGACTCCCATGACGGAAAGGAGGCCCTTCAGGGCGAAAAGAAGGCCCTCCAGAACGAAAAGGAGGCTCTCCAGGACGAAAAGGAGGCCCTCCAGGGCGAACAAGAGCCCCCAGAACGAAAAGAAGGACCCCATGATGAAAAAGATGCCCCAGGACGAAAAGGAGGCCCCCAGGACGAAAAGGATGCCCCCAGGACGAAGAGTAGACCCGCAGGACGAAACAGATGTCTTCCAGGACGAAAAGGAGTTCACCAGGACGAAAAAGAGGACCCAATGACGAAAAGGAGGCCCCATGACGAAAAGGATGCCCCCAGGACGAAAAGGAGATCCCCAGGACGAAAAGGTGGCCCCCAGGACGAAAATGATGCCCCCAGGACGAAGAGTACACCTGCAGGACGAAACGGAGGTCCTCCAGGACGAAAAGGAGGCCACCAGGACGAAAAAGAGGACCCAATGACGAAAAGGAGGCCCCATGACGAAAAAGATGCCCCCAGGACGAAAAGGAGACCCCAGGACGAAACGAAGGCCCCAGGACGAAAAGGACCCAAGACGAAAAAGAGAAGAAAAAAATGGCACGGAGGCTCCCAACATTGCAAAGGAGTCCCAATACGGGAAGGGAGGCCCAGTAAAATGAGAGGAGACCCTAAGCCGGAAAAGAAAGCCAGTGGATACGAGATGACGTTTCGGAGCAGGGACGTCGCTACCGAGGTGGGGGCAGCGGGGGCAATCGTCTCCACCCCTTGAGACTTCGGGATGGGGGCGCCCTCTGTAATTTGAGGAGACCACTATCCGAAAAGGCATAAACAAAAAGGTGAGCAAGGAGGCCGACGGGGCAAAAAATGATGATGTCAAGGTGGATCAAAGATTGATACCGAGGCCCCCAGAAAATATAATCAGGTACCTATAAAACACATAGAACAGAGATTGTGAGGAGGCCCCCAGGACGAAAAAGAGACCTCCAGTACGAAAAGGATGCCACCGAGACGGGCAAGAAGCCATACAGGGTTACAAGAGAAGGCTTCCGATGGGTGGCAAGATATTCTTAATTTGGAAAACGAGGCCCCCATGATGGAAGGGAAGGACCATACAATGGAAAATAATGACAAGAGATGTTTTTCCGAACGCAAGAGGGGGCCCAAGATGGGTAAGAAGGTCTACCTAGGAAGTAGAAAAGGCCACTGAGACCAGCCAGATGAGGCCAAATTTTAGAAGACGAGAACCCTAGAAGAGAAGATTTAAGACTAGGATGCAAAAGCAACCTGCTAAGAGAATAGTGAGGCTCCAAACACAGATGGGGAGGCCTCCAAGACGTGAAAGGAGTCCCATAATTTTTAAAAGGAGACCTAGGAGAGTGTAGGAGGCCCAAGAGAGTGTAGAGTATAGAAATCAAGAGAGTGCCAAAAATTGGCACGGAGGGCCCCAGAATTGCAAAGGAGGACCCAATACGGGAAGGGAGCTCCAGAAAATGAGAGGAGACCCTAAGACGCAAAAGAAAGCCAGTGGATATTAGATGAGGTTTCGGAGACGCAACAATAGGCACCAAAACAAGTAAGGTTCCACCAAAATAGAACAGGATGATCCAGAGACATGGCAGGAGGCACCTAATTCGAAAAGTACGACACAAGGTTGAAAATAAGACCCCATAATGAACGAGGAGGCCGTACAATTTGAGAGAAAGGCCATTGAATAAGAAAGATAGCTCCCAGGCGGAAAAGGCTCGCAGATGTCCAAAAAGGTCCCCGGGAAATAACAAGGCCACTGAGATAAGAAAAGTTGTGTATAATTTGACAGAGGAGGAACCTGGGAGAGAAGAGGAGTCCACCAGGAGATAGGACACCTGAATGTCTGAAATTGAGAAATTTTACATTTCAAAGTTTTGGGTAAAATATTTTAAATTCAAGTTCGGGATTTAATACATTTTCTAAATTCCTGCTCGTTTTAGGGTTGTGTTGCTTTTTATGCACCGAGGATGTTTTTACGTGCCAGGACGTTTTCGAAATTCCCGATGTGCTTTTTAACCCCTGGCCCTTTTGTTCGATTTGGAACTATTTTGCCTTTTGTGGTTCCAGCTACGTATTCAGACCCTTGTGCGTTAGCATGGTCCCTGCGTGCCTTGAGAGCTTCCAGTGTATTTATTTTAGAGCTCCATGTATGTTTATTTAAGGCTGCAACGCATGTTTTGAGGCCCTGTCGCTTTTTGGGAGATTGTGTGCTTCAGAGCGTCAGTTGTATTTTCAACCCCCGGTATGCTCTTGGGCTCCTGCTGTGTTTATTTGGGGCTTCTAGCGCACATTTGTGGGCGTTCGCTTTTGGGGGTCTTCGGTGCTATTTTTATGTGTCCCAGCCTGACTTTTCGCTCTCAGGCGCGTGGTTCCGGTTACCCAACACCAGTTTTCTGGGCTTCATGCTATTTTTATGGATCTTTTCTGATTTTTTCTCTCTCAAAAGTCCGAATTCCGGCCCGACATTTCGAGGCCCTGGCGCTATGTGTTTGTTCCGATCTCGATTTTTCGAGATTCGGTATTTTTTTTCGGCGGCGTACACAATTTGTGAAGGCATCTGATAATGTGTTTTGTGCTCCAGAGCCATTTTGTCGACCCTGACATTTATTTTTTGGGAATCCCTCCTTTTTTAGGGCTCCAGCTTGACATTTTCGGATTTTCGTCTGGACGTGATGCGGAAAGGCTATCTGAATGTCTCAACATGCAACGAATAGGTAGCTATTCGTTGCATGTTGATACATTCAGAAAGTTTTTCCAGGTAGCCTTGTATTTGTTATGTGAAGCACATGCGTACAAAGCAGCCTCCGTCAATCATGCTCCTATGTAGTTCAAACAGCGAATAAATCTTAAGCTTTGTCTATATTGCTATGCCCAGTGATAGATGCTGAAGTCTTCAAATGAGTAAGAGCAGAACTCACGGCTGTATCATGATTTGTATTTGTTTAAACCTCAGAGTTCCTTGCATGCCCCCAAATGAACATTTGCTGGTGTATTAGAAGACACAAGATAGCCGATATTTTTTTAATTATACATTTTAAGACAAATCTGCGTTCTTTCAATCAACTCAGCTCGTCGAGACGATCAAAAAGAGGTACTATTTGATCCACTTATCTGGATTGGTTCTCACAGTCAATATGGCGCCGAATGCCGAAAACAGTGTTTTTCAAACGCATTTTCAGAAAAATGCCGATGGCCCAGCGTTCTAATTTTTGTGCCCAATTGTTAGGCACATATCGAGGAAAAATAAAAACAGTAGTCGTTTTTAATAAGACCACTTTGAAAATTATCAAAGCCATGCTTGCGTGACGCAATATGAAATGCATGGGCATGTTTATCCGTGTCAGCAGGCGCGCACCCAGGATTTTTCCATGGGGGTGGGGCCCGGACCGAAAAGGGCACTTGGCCGGCTCCAAAAGGGCACTTTGCGACCCGGGGTACACTGGAAGGTCTGTTGACCGGGGGAGGGGGAGGTGGGGGGTGAAGAAAATGTTTGGCCAAAAGGGCAGTTTTGGGCCTAAAGGGCACCTTTGGCACAGGCGGGGCACATAAGGCAGGTGATTTTTTGGCTAAATTTGGGACATTCCGGCCAAGAGGGCACTTTTCAGTAAAAAGGGCACTTTTGGCGAAAAGGGCACTTTGGTCTCATGGAGCCGGGCCCTCTGCCCCCCTCCGGTGCGCCTGTGCGTGTCAGTAACGTCTCTAGCATCCCTACAACAGCATGCTTGCTAGTAATAACTGGTGTGTTGTGTGAAGTTCCGGATACGAAGTATTTGCGTATAAACCCGAAAATTAAACAACCTGCACAGCCGACCCATCAGTTCATTTTCCTTGATTTCTCCTTAGTGGCGACTGCAGTAAATGGAAGAGGAGGGATCCGAGGGATGATCCTGAAAAAAAGCCGATGCTGTTGGGCAGCGGGGAAGATTTGTGGAGACACCCAGACTGTCGCTGAGGCTGACACTCTTGGCGTTGTTCTGAAGGTAAGCCAAACACTAGGGTGTGTCGATGCTGTGGAAACTGAGTTTTGACATGAATTTGGTGTAGTCTATCATATCAAAATGTTTGCTCAAATCCAGCAAGCAGAGAAGGGACACCTCTCCATTATTTCAATGGCTTGTATATTACGAACTAACTGCCGAGCAAAAATTAACCTCGATCAATTGCACACTAGCAAAAATAGAACAGGAATTGTATGTAGGTGGTATATGTAAGAAGGTGTGCATATATATGTGTGTAAATGTGTATGTATCCATATGTGTGTATGTTTATGTACGTGTATGTTAGTATATGGGTATGTATGTGTATTTGTATAAGTGATGTGTGCGTGCATATTTGTATATGTATGTGAGGTATGTGTAGGTGTACATGTTTTATGTGTGTGCACATGCCGGTATGTATGCTTGTGTATGTGTATGTAATAACATTTTCCCTTCATAACACATTTCATTTTGTGGCCCAGGAGTTCCTTTGTGCTGATGTGCTCCTATCTACTAATAACTGATGGTGGCCTATCTGAAAACAAAAAGACAGAAAAGATCCAACCAGTTGTAGTGAACTGGAGGTATGCAGCAAGATGGCATATGCATTGGCGCCCTAAGGCATTCCTAAACTAGCTGTCCCAACTTTCGAATAGCCGGCCATAGGAATGTGTGTGTGTGTGTGTCTGTGTGTTTGGCCAGCCCGCCACCGCGTGGTGATGTCGGCTGTTTCCGGGGGCGTTTGTGGTGTCAGTATTTTGTTGCTGTTTGTTAAGGGTGAAATGGCTATTTGTAAAGCTTGGCGTTGCACAGAATCTAGAATTTTGAGTGTTGATTTAGTCGCATTTTGGAGGAATGGGATCCATATTCCAAAGTTGGTCGAATTATTGATTTGTAGAGAGCTAACAGTGTGTTTCTGTCGGATACCCAGTTTGTGCCGGATAGTGCTCGGAGGATATTTATTCTTTTTGATGCGCGTTTTCGGATGTCTAAGATGTGGTAGCCGGAGATCATGCATTTTGATTTGTGTGGTGCAATGTGTAGGTTTAGGGAGGCGAATTTGCTATGCAGTTGTATTAATGTGGTTTGTAGTATTCCTAGTGCGTTTTGTGGTGTTTCGTGTGATGTCCATATAACTATATCGTCAGCGTATATTGCAATTTGGGCCGGAAGGTTGTCTGGGATGACTGAATTTAGACCTAAATAAAGAGTAGGGGGCTTAGGACTGAACCTTGCATGAGACCGGTTGTGGGGAATTTTGTGTCTGACATGTGTGATCCAATTTTGACTTGAAATGAGTGATTTAGAAGATAAAAGTGAAGATAGTGTTGTAGTCTGCCCTATATATCTATGTTGTGTAGGTGTTGTAGTAGTGCTGTTATGTTGATGGTGTCGTAAGCTTGTTTGAGGTCCAGGAAGACGGCGACAGTGGAGCTTTTCCCTGCCGCCGCTTCCTGGATGTGTGTGACAAGGTAAGTGAGATTATATAGGCATGAGCGATTAGGAAGAAAACAAGACGACGTTCGAATAGTTTGTGACAAGACGTTCGAATAGTTTGTGGAAGCAGCTGGTGAGGGCGATAGGACGATAGGAAGTGAAGAGAGTTGAGTCCGTGTTTGGTTTGGGTAGGTAGGTATGAGAGAAGCGTGTAACCATGATTGTGGGTAGGAATGTGTGGTCCATGCGGTGTTGTAAGTGTTGTAAGTGCGGGATGTTGTCTGGTCCTACACTTGTGTTTCCTGTATGTGTGATTGCCAATTGTAGTTCTGTAAGTGTAAATCTGTTGTATAGGTGTGGGCGTGTGTGTCTGATTGCAGGTGGGGGTGTTCGTGGAAGTGTAGACGATCTGAGATGGTAGTGGTGTGCGAAAATGTTTGCTATTGTTTGTGTGTCTGTGACAGTGTTGTTGTTGTGTCTAAGTGTGATTGCTTTGCATGGCGGTCTTTGTGTTGAAATGTTCTGAGTAGTGTCCAAATTTCGCCAAGAAGTGTGAATCTGTTAAATTGGGTGCAATTTTTTTACAGGTCTTTTTTGCTTGTTTAATGGTGCGTCTGCGTAGTGCTCTAGGACGTTTGTAAGCTGCTAGTGTTTCTGGTGTGTGGTGTCTTTCATGTCTGTGGCGTGCGCGGTTCCTCGCGCGGATCGCCCGGTGGCACTCTTCGTCCCACCAGGGAGCCGCGGGAGGTTTGTGTTAGTGTCTTGGTTTTGTTCGTGGTATGTGTTCGTGTGCTGTGGTGAGGATTATGTCTGCAAACTGTTCTGGTGTGTGTTGTGCATTGTGTGCTGTTTGTGCGGCTAAGGAATCTGAAAATTGGATCCAGGATACTTTTTTGAGGTTCCACCGACCTGACTGGGGGTTGGGTGGGCCAGTGGTCTGGATTTGGTCAAAGGTAATGGTGATGGGTGTGTCGTCGCTAAAGTATGGGTCAGGGTCGGATGTCCAGGACAGCGTGAGGGCTATGCGTTAGGAGGCAAGTGTGACGTCTGGGGTTGTAGGGAGGTGGGAGCTGATAGGTACTAGGTAGGTTGGTGAGCCGGTGTTGAGTATGGTGAGATTATGCTGTGTGGCTATTGCGATGAGTGTGTGTGCTCTGTGATCAGGTTGTGTTGTGCGGGTGTCCCATAAGGAGTTGAAGTCTCCGGCGAGAATGATAGGTGTGCGGATTTGGTTCAAGTGCTTTATTTTATTCCGAGAGTGTTTCTGTGTTTCGCAAGGATGGGTCGTAAATGTTGATGAGTGTGTAAGCTATGTTGTGTACATGAATTCCAGTTAGTAGTATGTCTGCCGTGGTGTCGAAATGTATCAGGCGGTCGGGGGTAGTGTTCCTAATGTATGTGCATACACCGCCTGATCTGTGTGGGTTGTGTGTGTCGTGTCTGTGTAGTGTGTAGTGGGGGATGTGAAAGTGGTATGAGTCGCTGGGTTTGAAGTGTGGTTCTTGAAGGCATAGTGCTATAGGATGTGTTTCTAGTGCATGGTGTTTAAATTCTGGCCAGTGTCTGATAAGTCCGTGTGTGTTCCATTGTATGATTGTGTTCATTGTCTTTGGGTGTTGGCGCGCGTGTGTGGTCTTTTCAGTGAGTTAGGTCTTTTGGTGTTTTTACCTGGCTTGTTATTGGTGAGTGAGGAGTGGCTGTTGATGGGCGGGGGTGGTAGTTGGTGTGGGAAGATGGTCCGGTATGTGTCTGCTGATGAGTGTCTGGTGTCAGTGTGCTCTTCTATGTCTGTGTCCCGGTCGGTGTATGTGCGGATTGTGTTCGTTGGGGATTCCTCTGTTGAGGGTGAGGTCTGTGACTACCGGGAGGTTGTTGGTTGCTGGGGTGGTGGCGGTGGGGGTTCAGAGGGTGGGGATGGGGTCGGTTGGCGGGATCGTTGTGGTGGTGGTGGTGGTTTGTGTGCCGGTCGCTGGCGTATGTTTGCTGGTGTTGGTGAGTGTGTCCTACGTGTACTGTTGGTGGGAGTTTTGGTGTAGGTGTCCATGTTGTGTTGGTGTCGCGTGGATGTCGGTGTTAGCAGAGTCGGGTATTCGGTGTAGTCGTGTCATAGTGGTGGTGCTGTGTATGTTCCCGGCTCTGCCCTGCAAGTCAGCCACGCCGCCGGCGGGCCAGACACCGTCCTCCTGGCCAGGGACAGGTCCTTGCCCTCCAAGTGGACCAGGCGGAGAATTTCCTTCTCCGCCATCCACCGGGGGCAGGTTCTGTCCCCGGCCTCGTGCTCTCCCCCGCAGGCGCCGCAGCAGGCCTCGCCGCTGTCACACGCTTCGGTGCTATGTGCTTTGGAGCAGCGGGCGCATGTGTGGGTGTTGGCGCGGCACCCCCCCCCGCGGAGTGGCCGTAGTGCTGACACCGCTTACAGCGCCGCGGGAGGGGTGCGCGTGGTGTAACGGGGTACCGGAGGTACCCCACTTTTATGTCTGTTGGTGGTGTCCTGGTGTTAAATGTCAGTATGATGATGTGGGATGGTTGTTGTCCTGTTCTGGGGGCCGGCCGGTATGCGGCGGAGACACCCTGTCTCCCCATCCTCGAGACAAGGGTCTCCACCGCGATAACGGCCAGCTCCCGTGCGTGTATGGTGCCCTGGGAGGTGTTTAATTTTGTTGCTGGTGTGATCGAAACGGGTGGGTTGTGGATCCTGTGTATAATTGGTAAGATGATTCCGTCAATGTATAACTGCGCTTTGATTAGGAGTGCCCCCGATCTAAGTTGTTTTGCGATCAGAGGCACTCCCGTGTATTTGGCGAATTCCTCCTCCACCATCCAGGGGTCCAGGGAGCCCATAGGCTCCCCGTCCCCCCGGCGGCACAGGAAGAACTCGCCAGTTGGTTGTGCGGTGTTCATGTTTTGTGGTGTTGAATGCGTTTCGTTTGTTAGTGGTGTTGGTTAAATGGTGGTATGGCAGGTGTGTGGTGTAGTGTTACACAGTGAACAAAGTACAGTGCTTACAGGTTGGCCGAGGGGTTCGGAAGGGCGTGAAGAAAGCCCGACAGGTGTAACAGTGGGGGCAGATAAAGACGAAGAATACACAAAGAAATCAGAAACTGTGCTTGAAGTGAGCACGAATAGACATATCTGATAAAGATCGTGCACATGGCACTAGAGGGAAGATCGGGTGGGGTTGGGGGGTTCCTGGGTGGGGGAGTGGCAGCACCGCCTGACTGACCTTGTAGTAGTGGTGGCTTGAAGGACAGTGTATCATAACCTCCACAGTTCATAATCTCCACAGGTCACAACCTCCACAAATTCAACACATCGCAGCGGTCGTAACCTCCACAGGTCATAACCTCCACAGGTCAGAATCTACACAAGTCCGCAGCGGTCATAACCTCCACAGGTCGTAACCTCCACAAGTCTGCAGCGGTCATAACCTCCACAGGTTGTAACCTCCACAGGTTGTAACCTCCACATATCCGAAGCGGTCATAACCTCCACAGGTCATAACCTCCACAGGTCGTAATCCCCACAGGTTGCAACCTCCACAAGTACGAAGCGATCAAAACCTCCACAACTCAGCAGCGGTCATAACCTCCACAGGTTGCAACCTCCACAGATTCAAGAACTTTTTTTATTTCCTAGAAGCATCACTTCAGATAGCTGTCGCTAGGTAGCAGCACGGTCTACGTATTACACTAATGAGATTGAATGCTGAATCATAGGTAAACATATTTATCGCCAGATGACAGGATGATACAATTGAGTACGTGCTCTTTGCGTGCAGCTTTCCTATTGTTCGAGAGCTCGGTAGCCAGCGCGCCGGCGCGTAGGAAAGTAATGCGTTGCGCAGTGGCGGATGATCGTATAACATTCACACGATTTTCGCCTGCAATGCGTCGACGCGTGGGAAATAATGCAACACGTAGTGGCGGATGATGGCAAGACATTTGCATGCTATCCGTGTGCAATATGCCATGCAATGACCAGGCAATGAAATGCAATGATGCCTTTTCATGGCCTGGTCAGACGTAGGGACGTCCCCAAAAGTGAGTGGGCGAGGGTGAACAACAGTGACGCATCAAGAAATTTCGCAAAGTACCATGGTTGAGCACTTTTGAGTTGATAACCCGATAATTTTAATTGTAAAAACACAACTTTTACCACTAAGATGGGGACCGCTAAAGGGATGGGCAGGCCCCAGGACGCGCTTATGGCTAACAACAAGATGCGATACTGAAAATGACTACCATCACAGTATAAGTACGTTCAAATTCGCAATTATCGCTGGACTTTGAACTCTTTTCACAACTAATAGATGCATTTGTAATACTAGGTTTACCTTCTTGATGCGAGTGAAACCATTAGTATATTACTGTTCAAACAAAATTTCTTCAATTTCCGCTACGTGCGTATGTGTTGGGTGAGTGCAAGCTCATAACAGCATCACTAATGGCTACGTGGTGTGCCCTAGTTTCCAAGACATAGTATCAAATGTCCGTGAGACGTCATCCGTTGTTCACCAATGTTGATGGGGAGAAAGAATAAAACGCCAGTGCAAATTATCCCGTAAACGAACATTTTGAAATGGCCAAAAGCTGCAGGGGTCATTATGAGTTCACCGATCTATGCTTTTGCACAATTCAGTTTGTTGTTCATTGATTTGAGCTTTTCCCCTTAGACATTCTTCACACATTCATATTTTCATGGCAGGTTACTTGAAGGTGAAGGTGAGAAAGGGTTTGATTTTATTAAGATTGCCAGATATAGCCATACTTAGTACTTATTGGCCCACAGGAGTTTCTAAGGCAGTGTTCACCTTACAACTTTGCACAGGCTGCTAGTAAGAACGAAGCCTACTTGCTGGCCGATGAAGAAATAATTATTATGATTATTGTTGGAGAGGATGAGAAAATGAAAGACGGGTGATCGCTGGTTGAAGATGCTTTGATCCGGTTTATGGTAGGCCATGTTTGGGAAGCTGACAGAATTGGAAAAAGAAAAACGCTATAAATAATAACACATGGTATTGTGTTCGTCCTCAGCGCCTCAACAGTCACCTCAAACATTTGTGTAGTGCACACCGTGCACTTTATAATATCTGCCACTTGGAAGGAAATGCTACAACTGCATCACGTAACACCCGGCCGAAACGGAATGAAAGAGCATA